>VZQC01010078.1:284942-413886 GCA_009823505.1 Rhizomys pruinosus
ACTACCTTGCCCTGTCTTCCTAATATTATGACTGTTTTCATGCTCTGAGATGATCTGGAGGGATCTTAGAAGGCCTGCAAGCATCTCAAACATGGATTCTATAATATGACTTCAGTGAGCCAGAACCAGAAAAATAGTTTGTAAAAAAAGATGTATGACCCTCATTAGTAAAATCAAAATTTTCTTCCTTCCTGTTTGCTGCTTTACATAGTATAAAGATTTACCCTTGTGTAGGACATGACCTAGCTTCATGTTTTGAACATGGATGAACTGACTTCTGTGTTTTACAGAATCAAGAGTGTCTCATCTAAATAGCACACTGTCTTTCAGTCAGTTTTAAATTGCCACTAATAGTTTTTCATACTAGTGATGCCAGAAATAGAATTGAAAGAAACAAATCCATCACTTTGTAAATCTCTTTAGCAAAGTGCTAGGTATAAGCAGAAAAGATGCCGTGATTAGGATTGCTTTGCATCCAAAATTTGCAAAGGACAAATCAATGCATATATTCAACATAAAACTCATGTATTACAATGTTATTGAAAATACAGAATAAATATATCAAACTTTGTAGGCTCATGGCAAAAAATCTATAGAAAAAATGCTCACTTGGCCCTCTCATTAAATAAAAGATGAGTTGTCCAGTGAGCGAAGTTATTCTCAATTTATTTCTAAATTAAATGGTCTTACATACCAAATTCATTTATCAAGCATAATGAAAACTCTCATCCCAATTATCAGATACATTTTCATGCTAATCTCATAGAACAAAAGTTTAACTGAAAATGCAAAGGAATGACGTATTCCAATGAGGAATTTCAGTTTATCTGATATGCAGTAATGTTAACAATACAAACTAGCTGGTTTAAAGACTTATCTTAGGAAGAATATAATACAACATGATGCCATAATAAGAAAAATGCCAACTCTTCTGTGCAGAATGCATGATGGGGCAGTGCTCCTGCTGGGAAGTCAGCATTTTTGGATGTCATGCAAATTTCTGACTTTCTCCCAGGACAGCTGCTTAACTGGAATTCTCTGCTTTCAGTCCAATCATATTAAAGGAAAGGATGGAAAAAGTATATCTCCTAATACTGCATCTCCTATGTGGCTTTCTCTTCACAGGGAATAATACATTGCTCCTCAACAATGTTTAATATTCTAGAAGAAATACGATTAATGCACCAATCTCAGCAATGAAACAAACTATAGAAAGAGAGAAACTGCACATTGTTAGCTTTCTGTTCACAGTCTCTAATAAATGTGTGATTGACATTAGGCAAATTCCCAGATGAAAAGATAGGCTTAAATAATAATACAAACAAAAATATATTTGTTTCCTCATGTCTACAGCATAGCCAATTGATGTGAAACTCACATTTGCATAATGGCTTTGAATAAGATCTAACACATAATTAAATATACACAAATATGTCACATCTAGCATATATTCTTGGGGATATTCATGAAGCATTTCTTTCAATATATTTATAAAGTCAATAATTGGAGTTTCTGTTCCTAGGAAACAATGAAATTAAGATAATAATGTCTAGACTCAGTAATGTTAATGTGATTTACACAAAGTATTAGAATTTAATAACAAATAGATAATACAACCATTTTCCAAAACTGAAAACTGAACCTAGAGTGTGCAAGTTTACTAAAGCAATTGCTATAATATGTGCTCCAGAAGCCCCTGTGTTGAAGACTTGTACCCTGGGTGGCACTAATGGAACAGCATCAGCCCCAGGCTTTCAACGTGGTCTCTGGCTTTCCTCGAAGGCCAAAGAAATGGGACTATTTGATCTTGGACTCTGAGCCCCAAAACATTTTCAATCTTTTAATAATTTTAATGTAGGCATGGAAATCTGACTACCACATTGATAAACAAGGATTTGAATTCAACCTATTATGTTCTATAAACTTTATCCCTTCTTAGAGCAATATGTTGTCTAACATTTGTATCTTGATTGGTTAAAGCAAAACCATGAAAACACATATTAGATTTTAAGCAAATTATTTTTTTTAATTTTATTTTTTATTTCTGTATGTGTATGAATGTACTGTCTGCATGCAGGTCTGTGCACCCGTGTCGTGCTATGCCGCGGAAGTCAGAAGAGGGTCTCAGATTCCCCTGGAACAGGACTTCTCCTGGAATTGGAGTTTCAGACTGTTCTCGGCCGCCATGTGGGTACTGGGGATTGAACCCAGGTCCTCTGTAAGAGTGGTCGGCGCTCTTAACTGCTAGGCCATCTCTCCAGCCCCCACAAATTATTTTTAATGCAATTACCATGTTCAGAATATGGTACTTTTTTTTTAATTTTTTTAAATTAATTTTATTTATTTCTGTATGTGTATGAATGTACTGTCTGCATGCAAGTCTGTGCACCCGTGTCGTGCAACGCCGCGGAGTTCAGAAGAGGGTCTCGGATTCCCCTGGAACTGGAGTTCTCCTGGAATTGGAGCTTCAGACGGTTCTCGGCCGCCATGTGGGTGCTGGGGATCGAACCCGGGTCCTCTGTAAGAGCGGTCGGTACTCTTAACCGCTAGGCCATCTCTCCAGCCCAGAATATGGTACTTTTATATTTAAGTGTACTTGATACTTTTTGAATCATGTCACAAACATCTGATTTTAATACTGGATAATTCAAAGATAGCCAAATCCCACCAACAATTGGGTTATTACTAATATGAGTTTTTACCATGCTTTACTAGTAATTTTAGCAAGAAACGAAAAGGTTGGGGCTATAGCTCAATGGAAAGAGTGCTTGACTAGGATGCATGGAGCTCTAGGCTCCTTTCCCATCATCTTATAAACCAGGTTTACTGACGCACACTAAAACCTTTTAACATTTGGGTTATGAAAGGAGAGTATCAGAAGACCATTAAGTTCACCCTTGGCCTCATAGGGAATTAAAGGCCAGCCGAGGTTACCTGAGACAGTACTTCAAACTACTGATCTTGAGGCTAATATTTTTTTTTAATTTATTTTTATTTATTTCCATATGTGCATGAATGTACTGTCTGCATGCAAGTCTGTGCACCTGTGTCGTGCAATGCCGCGGAGGTCAGAAGAGGGTGTCGGATTCCCCTGGAACTGGAGTTCTCCTGGAATTGGAGTTTCAGAGGGTTCTAGGCCGCCATGTGGGTGCTGGGGATCGAACCCGGGTCCTCTGCAAGAGCGGTCGGTGCTCTTAACCGCTAGGCCATCTCTCCAGCCTGAGGCTAATATTTTTTAAGCAGACAAAAAGATGCATGGAAAAGTTCATGGTCCTTTCTCTTTACATTCTACATGTCAGGTTTCCCATAGAGAAGCCAATTCACTTTATTTATTCAGATGAAGAAACAATTTAGGTAATAAGTTATATCCCTTTTTTATTTAGATATTTACATAATGATCACTACTATTTTCCAGAGAAATATTCTCCATAGCCACACATAACATCTAATCCTGTAGGTAACTAATCCTGCAGGCCACACGCTTCCCATAGATAAAAACTCTTCTGATTCTATCCAACTGATACTCTGCTATTACTGTGCATATTAAGAGATTAGATTTGGCCTCCAGAATTGTTGCCTTCCCAGGAGCACCACGGGTTCCCCTCCAAGTTAAAAGAGTCAATGAATTGCATATCAACAGCTTTAACCAGCTCTGCAACTTCATTTATAATATTTCTGCTTTTAAATTTTAGTTCTGAGCCGGGCGTGGTGACGCACGCCTTTAATCCTAGCACTTGGGAGGCAGAGGCAGGCGGATCTTTGTGAGTTCAAGGCCAGCCTGGTCTACAGAGTGAGTTCCAGGACAGCTGGGGCTACAGGGAGACCCTGTCTCGAAAAGACAAAAAAAAAAAAAAAAATTTTAGTTCTGAGCATATTATTAAATAAGTGTTTTTTTCTTATCATTAACTAAAGTGAAAACATGTTGAGATTACTTGAAAATGATTACAATGTTATTTTGCTATGAGAAATCTCGTTTAAAAACTTAACATTTTGGGCTAGAGAGATGGACCTGGGTTTGATTCCCAGCACCCACATGGCAGCTAAGAACCCTCTTTAACTCCAGTTCTAGGGGAATCGGACACTGTCTCCTGACCTCCATGGCATTGCACTACACAGGTGCACCAACCTACATGCAGACAGTACACTCATACACATAAAAAATAATAAATAAAAAGAATTTTTAAAAACCTCAACATTCAACACACTTTTGGAACGTTGCACTCATTAATGCAGCTTTCTTTCTTTTGTTTGGTGTTGCTGAGAGAGGATCACTTTGTAGCCTCAGTTGTCCTGTAATTCCTTATGAAGACCAGGCTGGCCACGATGTAACTGAGATCTGCCTCCAAAATGCTGGAATTAAAGGCTTATACAGCCATGCTACACCTCTCTACATTTTAAAATATGTTTCAACTCAATCTTAGTAAAAATAAATATTTTTTCATAGGTTAGATAAAATGAATTATAAAAGTGAAAAACAACTGAATGGAAAACTGTACAGAAGGCAAGATTTTTCCCAAATTAGAAGACAATCAAGTCACTGGACAAAGCACCCAGAGAAAATGAAAGAAAAATTAAATAAAACGTTACAAAGCCTGAAAGACTCGTTCTTTTTAACATCACAGTTGTTTTCAGATAGAAAGAAAAATAATAATAACATTGCTCAGCTTTTCTTTCAATTGGGGAATTTGGTACTAGCATCCACAGATGAGGGAAACCATTCCCTGTTTTATTTATTTTTTTTTTGGGGGGGGGCTGTGCTACTTCACTTAGGAAAATGGTTTTGAGTTCCATCCATTTACCTGCAAATCTCATGATGTTGTTTTTCTTTACTGATGCATAGAAGTCTATTGTGTAGATGTACCAATTTTTTGTTATCCAGTCCTCAGTTGAGGGGCATTTGGGTTGGTTCCAACTCTTCACTATTGTGAAAAGAGCTGCAATAAACACAGATGTGCATGTATCTTTGCATTAGGATGAGTCTTGTGGGTATATACCTAGGAGTGGTATGACTGGGTCAAGTGGTAGACTCATTTTGAGTCTTTTAAGGGTTCCCCACACTGCTTTCCACAATGGTTGTACAAGCTTACATTCTCACCAGCAGTGGATAAGTGTTCCCCTTTCCCCACAACCTCTCCAACATTTGGTATCTATTGTTTTCTTGATCTTAGCCAGTCTTATTGGAGTGAGATGATATCTTAGAGTGGTTTTAATTTGCATTTCCTTAATTATTAATGATGTTGAACATTTTAAAGATGTTTCAGCCATCTTTATTTCCTCATTTGTGAAGTCTTCGTTCAACTCTTTACTCCATCTTTTGAGTGAGACATTTGTTTTCTTCTTTGTTTTTTGAATATTTTATGTATTCTGGATGTTAATGCTCTGTCAGCTGTATCAATGGTGAAGATTTCCTTCCATTCTGTGGGTTTTCTCTTCACTTCCTTGTTTCTTTTGCTATACAGAAGCTTTTGAGTTTGATGAAGTCCCATTTGTCAACAGTTGACCTTATTTCCTGCACAGCTGCTGTCTGATTTAGAAAGTCTTTTCCTAAGCCTATGTCTGGCCGGTTGTTGCCAACTTTTTCTTCTATCACCTTCAGGGTCTTGATTTTCACATTGAGATTTTGATCCACTTGGAGTTGATTTTTGTACAGGGTGAGAGGTAGGGGTATATTTTTGTTCTTTTACAAATGGTGTTCCAATTTTACCAGCACCATTTGCTGAGGATGCTATGCTATCCTTCCTCCATTGAGCCTTTTTTTTTTTCTTTTTTTTTTTGGCCTTGTGTGAAATAGGTGGCTGAAATTGTATGAGTTCATTTGGATCTTCAATTTTGTTCCATTGGGCAATGGGTCTGTTTTGTGTCAGTACCAGGCTGTTTTATGACTATATCCCTATAATATAGCTAGAAATCTCATAAAGCAATCCCCTCTGTGTTGCACTTTTCACTCCGGGTTGCTTGAGCTATTTGGGGTCTTTTGTTTTTCCATATGAATTTAAGGATTTTTTTTTTCTAAGTCTGTGAAGAAACTCATGGGGATTTTGATTGGGAATGTGTATCAGTTTGGGTAAAATGGACATTTTTACTATATTAATTTTTCCAATCCATGAGTGTTTGATGTCATTTTCAATCTCCTTCAGGGGGTTAAAATTTTTGTTGTAGAGGTCTTTGGTGTCTTTGGTTAGGTTTGATCCCAGGTATTTTATTTATTTATTTTTTTTTGAGGCTGTTGTGAGTGGAAAGGTCTTCTTATATTCCTTCTCCACTTGTTTATTGTTCATGTAAAGAAAGGCTACTGATTTTTCGAGGTTAATTTTGTATCCTGCCACTTTACTGAAACTCTTAATCATTTCTAGTAGTTTTCTGATGAAAGTTTTTAGCATCCCTTACTTAAACTATCATATCATCTGCAAAAAGGGATAGTTTGACTTCCTCTTTTCTGATTAGTACTACTTTAGTACCATCTCTTTTCTTATTTCCCTCGCAAGCATTTCAAGCACTATGTTAGAGGAGTGGTGATAGCGGGCAGCCTTGATGGGTCCCCACATTTAAGGGGGAACGCTTCTAAATTTTCTCCATTTAGGATGATATTGGTTGTGGGTTTGTTGTATATGGCTCTGGTTATATTTAACAATGCCCCCTTTAGTCCAGAACTTTAAATATGAAGAGCTGCTGGATCTTGGCAAAGGCTTTTCCTGCATCAACTGAGACGATTGTGTAATTTTTGTCTTTTAGTCCATTTAGGTGTTTTACGATATGTATTGATTTACATATGTTGAAACATCCCTGCATCTCTGGTATGAATTCAAGTTGGTCATGATGGATGATCATTTTGTATGTGATTTGTCAATATTTTGTTGAGAATTTTTGCATCTGTGTTCATTAATTATATGGGTCTCTAGTTTTCTTTCTTGTTTGTGTCTTTACCTGGTTTTGTTATTAGAGTGATGCTGGCTTCGTAGAAGGAGTTTAGGAGATTTCCCTCTGTTTGTATCCTTCTGAAAAGTTTGAGTAGTAAAGGTTGTGAGACATCTTTAATTGTTTTATAGAATTCTGCTGTGAAGCCATCTGGGCCTGGGCTTCTTTTAGTAGGGCAGTTGTTTAATTACATCTTCAATTTCCTGAAATGTTATGGGTCTGTTTAAACTTTCAACCTTTTCTTGATTAAGCTTTGTTGGTTCCCAGGATTTCAGATATTCATCCATTTCTCTTAGGTTTTCAAACTTAGGAGAGTATAGATTTTTTAAAGTATTTTCATCACAAATACTATTAATTTGTGTTTCTCTTTCTTTCTTTTGGTTAACTGGACTAGAGGTCTGTCTACCTTGTTTATCCTTTCAAATAACCCACTTTTGAATTCATTTATTCTTTGTATTGTTTTGTTTCTATTTCATTGATTTCTGCTCTAATTTTTATTATTTCTTCCTGTCTGTTGGGTTTAGGGTCCATTTGTTGTTGTCTCTCACAATTTTTGGCTATAGTATTAGATCGTTTATTTGTTCCCTTTCTGGTTTTTTTTCTAATGTGTATGAATGTGCTATCTGCATGTAGGTTGGTGCATCCATGTTGTGCAATGCCACAGAGGTAAGAAGAGGGTGTCAGATTTCACTAGAAATTGAGTTAAAGATGGTTCCTAAAGTATACCACAGGTTTTGTTGTGTTGTAATGTCTTTTTAGTTTAGTTCCATGAATACTTTTATTTCATTCTTTATTTCTTCCCTGACCCATTCATTATTCCGAATTGTGTTGTTTAGTCTCCATGTGTTCTTGTAGCTAGTTGGGCTTATTCTGGTGTTAATATTGAGCTTTATTGCACTGTGGTCTGATAGAATGCATAATATTATTTCAATCCTTTGATATTTGTTGAGGTTTCTTTTGTGTCCCAGTATGAGGTTGATTTTGGAGAGTGTTCCATGGGGTGCTGAGTAGAAAGTGTATTCTCTGTTGTTTGGGTGAAATATTCAGTAGATGTCTGTGAGGTTCATTTGTTATATCATATTATTCACTTCCAATGTCTCTCTGTTTATTTTTTGTCCAGGTGATCTATCCAAAAGGCTCAGTAGATTATTGAGATCCTCCACTATAAGTATGTTGGAATTAATCTGTGTCTTGTTTACCTGCAGAATTGTGTTTATAGAGTTCAGTGCACCTGAGTTTCGTGCATAAACATTTAGGATTGTGAGGTGTTCCTGGTTAATTGTTCCTTTGATAAGGATGTACTTAATGGGCCTCTTTGTGCAGCCAACGTTGTGGCACTAGAATCCAAAAACACAAACAAATGAACAAACAAACAAAAACCAAATCCATATGCCAAGGACACAATGAAAAATCAACATGGGAAAAGCTCATAATAAATCCACACCAAACTCTACCAGTCCAACAGAAGTTTCCTACAACAAGATCTCCCTGAAAGGAAACCAAGACACAGACCTTAGAAGAACAAATATAGATAGATTCAAATAAATCAAAGAATATAAAAAACAAACCAGAGATCTAAAAGGAGAAAAAGAAAAACTCAGGAAGGATTTGGAAAGAATGATAAACACTGGAAAGAACTAGAGGGAGAGAATGACAAACTCCAAAAGGAAATACAGGAAGAGAAACACAAAATCTGAAAAGAACTAGAGGAAGAAAAACACAGACTTTGGAAAGTGCTAGAGGAAAGGAAACACAATGTCTGAAAAGAATGAGAGGGAGAGAATGACAAACTCTGGAAGAAAATGGAAATACTGAAAAGATCCCAGGCTGAAATGAAGAAAGAAGGATATCAGCAAAGCAAGGAGCTACAAAAGGAAGGGGAAATACTAAAGTAATCACAGGAAGAAATGAAAAAAGAAATGGAACATTCATCCAATCAACAAGAAAGGAAGGGAGAAAGCCTCAGAAGCAGAATAGAAGAAGCAGAAAATAGAATATCAGACCTGCAGGACAACAGGGAACATGTAAAATGCTCAAGTGAAGACTATGAAAATAAAATTTAAAAAAAAAAACAACCTCAAGAATGGAATGACCTGGAAATGTGGGATACTATGAAAAGACCAAATTTCTGCATCATAGGGATAGAGGAAGGAGAAGAATTCCAAGACAATGGTGTTGATCAGATCTTCAACAGGATAATAGAAGATTTTCCCAAACTGAAAAAATATACAAATAAAGAAGCACATAGAACACCAAATAAACAGGACCTTAAAATAAACCCCCAATGTCATATCATAGTTAAAATGCTAAATTCTCAAAACAAAGACAAAATACTGAAAGCCATAAAAGAAAAACAACAAATTAGAATGAATGGAAAGCCCATCAGAATTACAGCTGACTTCACAGTGCATACTGTGAAAGACAGAAGAAAGTGGACCAAGGTATCCCCAATGATAAATGAATGACTTTAGATACCAACACAGATTACTATACCCAGCAAAAATGTCAAATATACCACTGAGCTACATCCCCCCCAATGTGTGGAGAACCCTTAAAAGGCTCAAAATGAGCCTACTACCTGACCCAATCATATCACTCCTGGGAATATACCCACAAGACTTACCCTACTGCAAAAGTACATGCACATCTATGTCTATTGCAGCTCTCTTCACAATAGCGAAGAGCTGGAACCAACCCAAATGCCCCTCAACAGAAGAGTGGATAACAACAATGTGGTACATATACACAATGGAGTACTATATAGTGGTAAAGAAAGATGACATCATGAATTTTCAGGTAAATGGATGGAACCTGAAGCCATTATACTAAGTGAAGAAACCCAGTTTCAGAAAAACAAATGGTAAATTGTTTCCCTCATTTGTGGTTGCAAACACCAAATCCCCAGTTGAAAGGCAAGCTGAACAGCATTATTGTTATATTTCTTTTTATCTGAAAGCATCTGTGTTGTTATAATGTAAATCTCTTAACAGGCTCTAGAATCGACCTACCAATTATTTTCAGACTCTATAATTACTGTATATGGGTAGAGTGCATGTCTTCATATTTTAGAATAATATAAAATTAAGGGGGGGAAATGTGAATTCCTAAACATAAAAGGCAAGCTGAGCAACATTATTGTTTTATTTATTTTTATCTGAAAGCAAATGTGCTGTCATAATATGAATCTATTAACAGGCTCTAGAATTGATGTACCACTTATTTCCAGACTCTGTAATTACTGTATATGGGTGGAAAGTATGTATTCATATCTTAGACTAATATAAAATTAAAGGAGAAAACGTGAATGCTAAACATATTTTGGAGTTCACATAGAGTTCATTCTCAGAGGTTATAATTTTGATACCTATGTGATGGCTATATAGGCATATTTTGGAACAATACAAAGGGGAGGGAACAACAATATAAAGACTAAGACAAAGAACTGACTGATACCATTAAATTCTGCCTGAAACAACAAGCCTCTGCAGTGAAAAACTTTGGACAGCCTGAGAGAAAGATGCAAGACATGTAAGGCAGAAGGTATGAACTGGAATGGGGTGAGGGGCAGGGAGAGGGGAATGTGTCTAAATTGGACTGAAACATAATGTATGAAATACACAAATCATCAATAAAAAGAATTTTTAAAAAAATGTCAACTATAGTTGAAGGAGAAAGAAAAATCTTTCATGACATAAACAAGATGAAAGAATACATGTCAAAAAGAAAAAAAAACCTTCAGAAAATACTTGAAGAAATCCAAAGAACAGAGGAAAGGAGCAAATATCCCTAACCAACTAAAGAGAGAAACTAATAAAACCATAACAGCATAAATACAAACCTAGACTAAGAATGTAAACCAAGAATAAGTTGAAAGAAAGCAACACACATCTCTCAATAATGACCTTAAACATCAATGGTCTAAACTCCCCAATCAGAAAACATTGACTGGGAGAATGGATTAGGAAACAGAATCCATCTATATGCTCCCTACAAAGAAACCTCTCACCCTCAAGGATAGACACCAACTCAAAGTGAAAGGATGGAAAAAAATATTCCATGCAAATGACACAAAAAACCTAGCAGGAGTTGCCATTCTAATATCAGACAAAATAGACTTCAGAGTAAAGTCAATCAGAAGAGACAAAGAGGCCTATTAAATCCTTATCAAAGGAACAATTATTAACCAGGGAGACATCACATTCATAAACAATTATTTTTGCAGTTGAAAAGTGAAAGATAATCAGTTCATGGTAAATGTTTTTAGAAGCTTATACAATATCATTTGAATGATTATTTCAACAGATAACCAAACAAGTACTTGTATTTACCAGCATTTTGAAATGTAAATTAAGTCTATGGCCATACCACCCTGAACATGCTGATCTCATCTGAAATGTAAATTAATAAGGCATGGGGCTAATATATCAGTCAAAGGATCATTTGTAACTTTCATCTTAGTTTTGTGGATATTCTTCTTTGTTCTCATTCCTTAGAGGTAGTAGTTCAAGGTACTTTTGCTCTACAGGAAGCCTACATTATTACAATTGCAAATACTGTAAAATAGGCATATTTTAATCATGTATCATATTAATGTTTGTGACATCCCATATGAATTTGTTTTTATTGCTTTTAAATGTTCTGAATTTTTAATATTTTTCTGTTTACAACAAACTAATAGTGATAAATCCTCAATTAATTAAATGATCCTCTTGCCTCTATTAGGTGAATTTATACAGAGTAGCATGCCATTGCTTTCTGTATACACTGCAATCATTCTTAGTTTTTCCATGTACTTTGTTGTAGTACAAATATAAGACCAAACTAATCACTTACTACTTACTTATGATCGTGATTAAATATTAAATTATTCCCAAGTGTTTTCTTATATTTCAAATACTTTACAAAATGAACAAAGAATCAAAAATATTGTTTATGTTAGTCTTTCCTGTAAGACAGAGATAACAAATAAATCACAAAACTTATATTTTGATTTTAATAATTAATATTTTCTCATTGTTCAATACTTGACAAAATGTACAATTTCTTTTTAAAATTAAAGCTTGATGTCATCCTTATACCAAAAGATGGACACATATTACTTAAAATTCCAACAATTTAATCTTTATCTTAACATTTGTATTTTATATTACTAAATACAATTAAATGTATGTCGAAGAAGCATTATGGCTTGTGTAAATAAATTCTAGCTGAAATGGAAATATTTATATTCAAAATGATTTCTAACAAATAGTGTGTTTTATCTTTGTGTTATATGTATAATATGATGCAAGGAATGACTCTAAACAAATATTGTTCTGAAAGGAAGTCAAGAGTAGCTTCTATTGCCTGAGCATCTATTTCAATGTGTGGCTATATGTGTCTGTGCATGCATATACCCATGCTTGCACATGCAGGCCTCAGAGGTCTCTGTGAGGTGTCTTCCTCATTTGTTTTTCACATTATATTTTGAGATTTTTTTTCTCTCACTAAACCTGAAGTTTGCAGATTAGGTAGACTGGCTAATTAACAAACCCCAAGGCAGCTCCTGTCTCTGCCTACTAGCACTGGGCGTACAGACATGTAATGCCATGCCCAAGTATATAAATGGGTCCTGGAAATCTAAACTCAGGTCCTCTTGCTTGCTCAGTTTGAACTTTATTCACTGAGACATCTCCATAGCCCATGAGGATATTTTTCATCAAACCTAAAGACTGTAACAGGATTTATTGACAATATATTGAAAGGCTCTATGACCCGTGTAAATGATCCAAGTATGTATGTGTGTATGTATGTGTGCGTGTCTGTGTATACTCATTCTCTCTAACTACACACATGCATAGATATATAAATCCATATATGCATATATTAAGAAAATAATTCTATGAAGTATTTATAATAAATGCTACTCAAATTTCTCTGCCACGTGGCCTTTGTTTTATGAACCTTCCCATTCTTTTTGAAACAAAAGCTATTTTCTCCAACTTTTTCATGTTAACTTCAAAATATACCTAGTGTTATGATGGAACTAGAGCTAAGCCTCATGTGACCAGTAAGTTGGTTCTGCCCTATATAGTGTCATCTGTCAGAAAAGTGGAGGAGCTCCCAGCTCCTGAGACCAATTGATTCCTGGCATTGTTATCGTACTTTCTATTGAGACTATAAATAGAACTTTCCTGTCTTTCATGGCCTGGGGTGCTGCCTTATGCTGTTACTGTGAGAAAAGGCCAAAATTACTGTAGCTCCACTATTGTTTATCAACACCCAACTGGCAGAGATGAGATTGAACCAGCAGTAACCTGCAGCCACACAATAGATTTCCAGGACAAGTCTTTTGTCTAGGTAGTTTTGTTTCTTCCTTCCTACAAATGCCATTTATTCAGGAAAGTAGTTCAGCTTGTGAGCACTAGAATCACAGTATTATTTGACCATTTAAAGCCAACTTTTTATTTCTTCGTTATTAATGAAACCACAAATTTTATAGCTAACATGTTAGGCTTGAGTGGTTTAGTTTCCAGCTCAAAGATAAATTCTCGTCATTGATTACATCCTGCTAGTCTGTGGTAGCTTCAACCCTCTAACCAATGATTGTTTTAGCCTTTGTTAAATGATAGGACTCCTACTCAATTAAATGAAATAAGAGGTTTTCTGGTCACTTCTGGAAAAAGCTTCCAGACACACATAAAGAGACGCTCATGGAGATAGTCTCTTTTCCTACATTGAAGGCTACAAACTGTGCCGGATATTTTAGGACTTTAGAGGGAACCAACCTAATGTCTAGTGAAAATGGCATACAGATCTAAAATGAGGATAAAAAGAATTCAAATATCAAAAAATTACCCTGTATTAAGATGTGGCTCTGTTAGAACACTTTCCTGACATTTTTGAGGAGATAGATTTGATGATTCGGGGGAAGAGGTGGAAGGAGGAGGAGAATGAAAAATAGGAGAAAGAAGAGGAGAGGGAAAATGGGGAGGGGGAGAGGGGAAGGATGGGGCAGAGGTAAGAGGAGGAGTTGTGAGTGACAGATGGAGAAGTACGGTCACTCTGAAGGACATAATAATTAAGTTTCCTTCAGTGATATAGAGGAAGTAAAGAGTTGGGATGATTTTGTAAATTGGTGTTTTTCTATCTTCATTTCGCTTTTGTGATTAATTAGTAGATGAAACAACTTTGCTACACAGATTTCTTGGTAAAAGAAGGTATTACTTTATAAGGGTATCAACGGGATATAAATAGTTACCTTAACTATTTAAAACTCCATCCTTAAGCCTTTGACTAATCAGGTTCAAAAGTTTTTAATGTAGTCCCAAGGTTCTAGGAATGTGGAATGAGAAGTCATAATGCCAGTTATAAAAATAGTGTGGGAGCTACTTTTTGATTTTAAGATCAAGGATATTAATTTTTTGTCTTTTGCAAACAATTAGAAATTAGAGATATTGTCCAATACATATCCATTTTTAAGTTAAATATCCAATGAGAATGTGGCCACACTACTCTTGATTTCTTTAGCAGAAGGAACTCACTTTGTCTCTAAGTCTCAGATCAGGTCAATGCAAAGTCACCTAAATTTGAAAAGCAACACTTGCAAGTGTAAATGAGTAACTTGGGGACTGTAAAATCCATTTCTGTAGTCGTTACCATTTACCCTCCCTCATATGGACCTGCTTCCCACCCAAAAAGAAATGTCTAGTTGTCTCTCTGTTTTTCAGTTAGGTATTGTAGAAGAAAATCACTAATTTTTCTTATAAGTAAGGGTCTGAAGGTTCTGTGCAAAGAGGAATTTGATTTTCATTTCTTTTTTTGAAATGTACTATTTTAAACTGATTCATTCCCATTTAATTAATTTCTTTGATAAAGTACCTGAATACTCAGATCCACATTCATATGAAGACAGCTTCCTTTCGCTGCTATTAACATTTGAAATAATCTCTTTGTTCATTTGTTTTGTGTGTGTTGTGTGGGTGTGTTGTGTGTGTGGTGTGTGTGTACATAAATGTAGAGAACAGATGTCAACACTGTGTGTTTTTCTTTTTGGATCTCAGCCTTATTTTTAAGGCAAAAGTCTTTCATTGAATCTGGAACTTACCACCTGGCTAGACCAGCTATCTCAAAGAACCTCCTGTCCCCTCCCCAACTGCACTAGGGTCTTATATGGGTTCTAGGATCAAAGCTCAGGTTGTCAGGCTTACACAATAAGCACTCTACTGATGAAGCCATCTCCCCAGCCCATTTCCTATTATATATAAATAGAATCTTAAAATCTCCTATCTTTGTTCTTCAGTATAAAAATTCAACTTGCACTGTTGTTTCTTTTTCTTTCTGAGTCCTAAGAGAGTATGTTCTACTTTACTTGCTGAGTTTTCTGTACTAATCAGTCTACAGTTTACTGCTTCAATCAAGGATTTTCATTTACCAATCATGTTTTTCATTTACATGTAATTATTCTTTATTTTTAACTGATTTTTCTTCATAACTGTTTTCTCTATTTTTATGGATGCAATATCTTCTTATATCTTTGGGGGGAAGATAAAATAGGCATTTTCTATAACTGTATTCTGTTTTCCTATATATGTCTACTTGAGGCAAAAGAAGTGAGAAAGAATCAGAAAAGAGTGGCCTGAGTTTTGTGAAATTATGTTTATTTAGGATGTACGGTATCATTTGTATTTGTGACAGAACTATTTTTATGACATTTACTCATTTTTAATATAGATTATTGTTATGGCTGTGGATTAAAATCCTACTTAAATCACAAATGTCATTGCTGATTCTTGCTTCATTTCTGGGGCTGTTTTATACTGTCATAATGACAATGGAAAAAATGGGTGATGGTCTTAATTCTTGAAGTTTGTAAGATATGGCAGAAATATTCATTTGAACTATTTGGATTGGGTGAAACTAGTTTGTGCTCTCCAATATGCTGTCTCCTTGATATGTTTGTTTTTGTTGTTTTTTTTTAATTTTAATTATTTAAGTATGTGTATGAATGTACTGTCTGCATGCAGGTTGTGCACCCCTGTTCGTGCAATGCCGCGGAGGTCAGAAAGAGGGTTGGATTCCCCCTGGAACTGGTTCTCCTGGATTGGAGTTTCAGACGGTTCTCGGCCGCCATGTGGGTGCTGGGGATCGAACCGGGTCCTCTTAGAGCGGTTGGCGCTCTTAACTCGGCCATCTCTATGTTTGTTTTTAAGCACAAATATCTTAAATTTTATTTAATATGAGAGACCAAGCTATGATATTTTCAGTTTAATTTAAATTTAAATGTTACTATGCCACGGGTTTATATTCAGGAGCCCATATGTATACAGATTAGAGGACATGTATAATGAATTTCCTTTTTAAGGCAAAGGGTATTTTTAAGGAAAGGAGATTCTGAAAAGCAGAATAAGACAGTGAAATATGAATTAAAATTATAATGGGATGGCAGGACTGTCTTTATAAGAAGAACCTCTCTGGAGAAGTAAGAAATGGAATAGATGATACCAATGAGTAATCTGTCCAAAGACATGCCATTGAAATGTTCAGAAAGAAAAACGGCTGTGAGGTAGCAAAAAGCTTAGAGATAAAGGGTTTCAAAGGACAGTATTTTCAGAGCATAGTGAGACAGAAAGAGAGTAAAGTCCAGGAAGCCAGGACGTAAATTGCCTGGCAGACAATCTTGTACAATGCACATCCACCACTCAAAGCAATGTGATAAATTTCTAAGAGGGCACAACATCCTTGCAAACACAGAGTTTACATGTAGTCTAAGCGAGTCACTTGTGAGCGAAATTTTTAAGGCACATGTTTTAAGCAATGATGTATGAATATGAGCTCTCAGACATGAACCTATGGATAAAATAAATGAATACTGGCCAAATGTGTTAGCTCTGTGAATCAATAACCAATTTACTCATGATAGTACCAAAAATCATGTTGGAGTTTTGGCATTATTTTCTCTAATACCTTTACCATATTAATGGGAACCTGTTACAGAAAAGTTTGGAAATCTGATATACGTTTATGAATATACCTTACCGTATTTTGAAAAGATAGAGTGAATAATTTATTTTATCAATCATTGCTTTATTTATGAATCAGGTTGATTAATTTATAAATGGTTTAATATATTACTGAAGGTGAGACTTGAAACTGAGTTCATATAGTCTATATCCAATTCCTTTCCTAAACCATTGTGTACAAATACCCCTGTGCAAATTTGCTTATATGGCAGGATTCTGCTTTTTATTCCTCTAGTCTTCACAGTATGCTGTCTAGTGTCTTGTGAGGCAGATTGTTCATATCTTTGATTTTGAGATCTGATCTTTATTTACTATTTTGTCCCTTAGAATACTGGAGACAATATTTTTCCAAAGAGCTCCGAAGCTATTTTGTTCATGTAATCATGAAAAGCACACACTTTAATGGGAATAAGGCTGCAGTGATGGGATCTGAATCTTGATAATGTTTGCATATATTTTGAATTTTTGGAAATATGCCTGGACACATGTTTGACAAATGAATAGTTTCAGCAATTTCAGACACTGTGTGATTCAGCAAGGAATTAAGATCAGAACCATTTCCTTGATAGAGTTTTTGTGGTATGGTGCTGACTCCATCTAAGAATACATGTGTAGAAAGTACTTTCTCATGTAGAGTTTTTATCATAATTTTGAGACCCATTTCTCACTACCAGAGATTTCCAGATCTTATATATGATATATATCATATATATGATATAATATATATGTAATATATATATATATATATATATACCATACACATCATATAAAGATCTATAGATTTTAATACATATACCCATGCGGCATTCATTTACCCTGACTACTTAGCTTACTATTGTATGAGGGAGTTGCTTCAGATTTCTTTGTTTTTCAAGGTCAAAGTTGCTTTGCAAACAGGTTGGTATTTTTTTTTAATTCTTTTTATTTCCATTGCACTCTTGGTGTTTTCATCTTCAGACAAGGTTATAAGATTGGGAGAGAATATCACAGAAGTAAAGTACCTTTCTTCTCATACCATAACATAGCCAGACAATGTCAGCATGGTAACTATCAGCTGTGAAGTCATCCTGCATCACATAAAGGAGTATTATATGTCTTCTTAGACCCTATTTCTAACATGGCTGTTTTTCCCCCTTTTTATGTTTTATTTCTTGGGAGTGAACACTATTTTCCAGCCCAGGACTGTGGTAAAGGTGGAATGTGATTATTTCCATCTAGAAGAGAGGTAGGACAAGTATCTATATGTATAATGTATAATTCTCTAAGGAAGAATTGTTTCTTCCTCTCTGCATTTAGTCCATCATTTGTTTCTTCATAATGGACCCATAGGAATTTGTTGCATAATTTGTGTTACAATCAATATTGGTAATTTTTCTTTTTCCTATGTTAAAATGAGAAAATAAGTCATTGATTTTTACTTTCTGGATATAGTTTTGCAATAATTGATTGAATAATATCTATAATTTATCTTGTGGTTTGTATAAACTTGTCAAGTAAAAGTTCATCTTTTAACATTAAATATTTAGAGAGTATCTAGTTTTCTTGTGTGATAAAATAGCTTAAGAATAACAACTTAAAAGAATATTGATTTATTTTGTGTCACAGTTTGACCATGCCGTCCATCATGACAAGCTGTCCCATCAGCTGGTCACGTTTTATCAGCATTAAGAGAGCACAAAGGGATGAATGGAAACTTTTTTCTTTCCATGGAATCCATGCTCATATCCAGGGACATAGGAAATGATACCAGCCATTATTAGGGTAGAGCATTTCACCACATTTAATGTAATCGAGATAACATTTCACAGGCACCCCCAGGTTACAATGAAAACTACATTGCATCATCAATTTTAAATATATCTTGAGGATATTCTCCGAGGTGATTATAGATCATATCAAGTTGCCAAAGAGCACTAAGCATCACACTTCCATCCTTTTTTTATATATACCCAAGCCTATAATTTCTAATCTATAAACACCCATGCCTTGTCCCCATAGGGTAATGGCAATCTTCTAAGGCAATAATGCACTCCAGTCCAACTTCAAAAATACCTGTAGTCTTTAACAGCTCTAATACTGTATAAAAGTAAAGTGGGTGGTAGCTAGTGTCTTTAATTCCAGCACTCCAGAGGAAGAGTCAGGTAGATATCCATGAGTTTATGACTGCCTTAAAACAAGACAAAACAAAACAAAGCATTCCAAATCTAATAATCTGAAATTCATGGGACTCTCAATTTCTTAATTATGAGCTATAAAATTAAAACATGGTTACATACAATGGCACAGAGTAAATAATCCTCCTAAAATATAATGAATCAGGGGGGTGAAGAGATGGGTCAGTGGGTAAGAGCAGAGAATGCTCTTACAAAGGACCCAGGTTTGTTTACTAATACCCACATGATGACTAACAATTGTCCATGACTCCAGTTCCCAGGGGATCTGATGCCTTATTCTGGCCACTGTGAGCACTGCAAGACACACATACATTTACACACATGCAAGCAATACACTCATATACATAAAAATTAAAATAAAATATTTTAAATATATATTTAAAAAACTTAATGAATTGGAGCATAGCAAGGTATGATTGGACCAAAGCAAAACTGAAATATGGCAAGGAAAACATCAAATCTTTAAGCTCATGACTGGCATTTGGAACCCATATTGGAATCATCTGGGTTCCAATGGGATTAAGTCATCTGATCCATAATGCTCTGCTTCTTGAAGCACGTGTAACTTATCCTATGAGTTGGATTCACTCTAAGTCTGCATCTTTCCTTGGCAGAAGTCTTATGGTCCTATAGTCTTGAACTTCCTGTCATTTACTTTACTATTTCATGTACCTCCATTTATGGTGCTGATCCTTCTGTTCAGTGTTTATCAATTAGTACTTTACTTTTGTGTTTGTGTGTATGTGAATTCTACTGAAGTGACTAAATTCACTAATACCCTTACTCTGTGTCCTATTAGAAATATTTTGCCTCAAATAATATCATTTTACTTGCAATAGTAGCATTTGATATATTTTTAATGTTTTATTTATTATTTTTATTTTTTGTATATGAGTGTATGTATAAAGGTAAGGGAATATAATAAGTCTGTATGAATGTAAGGGCATGCAATACTCAAGGAAGTCAGAAGAGGGTGTCAGATCCCCTAGAATAGTATTTACAGATGGTTGTTAGTTGCCATGTGGATGCTGGGAACCAAACCTAGGTCTTCTGTAAGAGCATTCACTACTCTTAAGCAGGGACCTATTTCTCCATCTCCAACCATTTGATACCTTGAATACTCATGTTGTGATTTCAACTTTGTTTCACTGCTCTGCAAGTCTGTTTTGTGGCAACATTGTGCCATTTCTATGACTATGGTTCTGTAGTATAGACTGAGGTCTGGTATGGTAATCCCCTGGAACTGTTCTTTAAACTCATACTCTTTTTGTTTATATGGGTTGTTTTGAGTTTCCATATGAATTTTAGGACAGACTTTTTTCCATTTCGGTCAAAAAATATCATGAGGATTTTGATTGGGATTCCATTGNATACACACACACACACACACACACACACACACACACACCAAACAAAGTGAAACAGAAGAGATTATTTCAAATGTTAATAGCAGCGAAAGGAAGCTGTCTTCATATGAATGTGGATCTGAGTATTCAGGTACTTTATCAAAGAAATTAATTAAATGGGAATGAATCAGTTTAAAATTAATTACATTTCAAAAACAGAAATGAAATCAATCCTCTTTGCACAGAACCTCAGACCCTTACTTATAAGAAAAATTAGTGATTTTCTTCTACAATACCTAACTGAAAAACAGAGAGACAACTAGACATTTCTTTTTGGGTGGGAAGCAGGTCCATATGAGGGAGGGTAAATGGTAACGACTACAGAAATGGATTTTACAGTCCCCAAGTTACTCATTTACACTTGCAAGTGTTGCTTTTCAAATTTAGGTGACTTTGCATTGACCTGATCTGAGACTTAGAGACAAAGTGTTCCTTCTGCTAAAGAAATCAAGAGTAGTGTGGCCACATTCTCATTGGATATTTAACTTAAAAATGGATATGTATTGGACAATATCTCTAATTTCTAATTGTTTGCAAAAGACAAAAAAATTAATATCCTTGATCTTAAAATCAAAAAGTAGCTCCCACACTATTTTTATAACTGGCATTATGACTTCTCATTCTACATTCCTAGAACCTTGGGACTACATTAAAAACTTTTGAACCTGATTAGTCAAAGGCTTAAGGATGGAGTTTTAAATAGTTAAGGTAACTATTTATATCCCGTTGATACCCTTATAAAGTAATACCTTCTTTTACCAAGAAATCTGTGTAGCAAAGTTGTTTCATCTACTAATTAATCACAAAAGTGAAATGAAGATAGAAAAACACCAATTTACAAAATCATCCCAACTCTTTACTTCCTCTTTATCACTGAAGGAAACTTAATTATTATGTCCTTCAGAGTGACCGTACTTCTCCATCTGTCACTCACAACTCCTCCTCTTACCTCTGCCCCATCCTTCCCCTCTCCCCCTCCCCATTTTCCCTCTCCTCTTCTTTCTCCTATTTTTCATTCTCCTCCTCCTTCCACCTCTTCCCCCGAATCATCAAATCTATCTCCTCAAAAATGTCAGGAAAGTGTTCTAACAGAGCCACATCTTAATACAGGGTAATTTTTTGATATTTGAATTCTTTTTATCCTCATTTTAGATCTGTATGCCATTTTCACTAGACATTAGGTTGGTTCCCTCTAAAGTCCTAAAATATCCGGCACAGTTTGTAGCCTTCAATGTAGGAAAAGAGACTATCTCCATGAGCGTCTCTTTATGTGTGTCTGGAAGATAAATGGATGGAACTCAAAGCCATTATGCTAAGTGAAGTAACACAGTCTTAAAGAAGCAAATGGCTAATTGTTTCCCTCATTTGTGGATGCTAGCACCAAATCCCCCAATGGAAAGACAAGCTGAGCAAAGTTATTGTTAAATCTTTCTATCTGAAATCAACTGTGATGTTATAAGGTAAATCTTTTAATGAGCCCTAGAGTTAATTTACCACATACTTTCAGACATGGTAATTAATGTATATGGGTAAAAAGTATACATATATATGCATATTTTAGAGTAGTACAAAAGGGAAAAATTTGAACTCCTAAACATTTATTAGAGTAAACATAGTTTATTCCTAGAGGACATAACTTTTGTACATGTATGACATTTATATAGGCATATTTTGGAACAATACAATGGGGAGGAAACCACAACAACGTAGGGACTGGGTCAAAGAATGGACTGACATAGTTAAATTCTGTCCAAAACAATGGACCTTTACAGAGAAAAACTTTTAAAAGGCTGAGAGAAAGATGAAGGATATGTATAGCAGAATGCGTGTTCTGGGGTGGGATGGGGGAAGGGGAAGAGGGAATGTGTCTAAATGGAACTGAGAAATGATGTCTGAAATACACAAAAGATCAATAAAAGTATTATAAAATAAACGTTCTTGTTGAATAAGTCTTCAGTGCCATTGGTTAGGTTTATCCTTAAATGTATTTTTCAAGAATATTGTGAATGGAAGTGTTTTTTGGAACTTTTGCTCTGGTTGTTTATTGTTTGTATATAGAAAGACTACTCATTTTTGTACACTAATTTTGTAACATGCCACTTTGCTAAAAGTATTGATCATCTCTAGTTTTCTGGTAGAATTTCGGGATCTCTTACATATAATATCATCATCTGATTTTAATGGGAAGGCTTCCAGTTTTCCTCCACTTAGAATGATGATGCTGTAGATTTTTTTTAGATAGCTTTAATTACATTGAGTTGTGTTCCATCCAGTTCAATTTCCTTTAGGACTTTTATCAAGAAGGCACATTTGGTTCTGTTAAAGCCCTTTTCTATGTCTATTGAGATAATCCTATGATTTGTTTTTAAGTCCATTTATATGTTTTATTCCTTTTTTTATTCCCTTCTGTATATTGAACCATTCCTATATTGTTGGAATAAAATCTATTCTATCATGGTGGATGATCTTTTTTATTGAGGTTTTGTGTATTTCATACAAGATTTCTTTTTTAAATATCTTTATTGATGATTTGTTTATTTCATACATTAGCTTTCAGTCCAATTTAGACCCATTTCCCTCTTCCTACCTCTTACCCCACACCAGTTCATGCCTTCTGCCATACATGTCTTGCATCTTTCTCTTAGTCTTTCCAAAGTTTTTTCATTGCAGAGGCTTGTTATTTTTGGAAGAATTTAACTGTATCAGTCAGTTCTTTGACCTAGTCTTTATATTCTTGTTGTTCCCTCCCCTTTGTATTGCTCCAACATATACCTATATAACTATCAGATATCTTAATCAAATCTAGACCCACTACCCCCTCCTTGCCCCCTACCCTGGCAGAGCTCATGCATTCTGCCATACATGACTTTCATCTTTTTCTGTCTTTTTTGAATTTTTGGGAGCAGAAGTTTGCTGCATTTGGCAGAAGTTTACTGTTTCAGTCAGTTCTTTGACCCAATCTTCTTGTTTTTATTATTGCTGCTGTTGTTCCTTTCAAATCGTATCACTCCAAAATATGCCTACATACATGACACACATATATCAAAATTATGACATCTGAAAATAAAATATAGGTCGCTTCTAAAACATGTTCAGGGATTCATATTTTTACAGTAGAGTTGCATTCAGGTAAGGAAAAAATATTACTTTACATTCCTACATTGCATAGCAAGTTAATGAAAACATCAGGTGTTATATTTACTAAAAGGGGGAGCAAAAAGAAAACAAAACAAAAAATCAAAGAAATTATTGTTTGCCTTATAAAGAGAGATTTGGTGCTAGGATCCACAAATAAGGGACACCATACATTGTTTATCTGCAACTGTGTTACTTCACTTAGCATAATGGCTTCTTTTTCTTTTGTGATAGGGTCTCTCTGGAGCTCTGGCTGTCCTGGAACTCACTCTGTCAACCAGGCTGGCCTTGAACTCACGGAGATCTGCCTGCCTGTGCCTCCCAAGTTCTAGGATGTCATCTTTCTTTACCACTGCGTAGAATTCCATTGTGTAGATATACCACATGTTATTTATCCACTCATTTGTTGAGGGACACTTGGGTTGCTTCCACCTCTTCACTACTGTGAAGAAAGCTACAATAAACATAGATATGCATACACAGGCCAAATCAGACCCCCCCACCCCCCGTGGTGCTGGCATCATGATGGGAATAGCAGTAGCGACTTTGGGTCACAAGGTAACAGAAGAAACAGCAAACCGACTCCACAACCAACCTAGAGAAGCAGGCCTTCAACACAAATGAAGAAACACTTGAAATTCGTGTCAGATTACAAACAACAAATCAAATCCACAAGCCAAAAGCACAATGAAATATCTACAACATGGGAAAAGCAAATAACAAATCCCTACCAGCTCAGTCAGTCCTATAGAAGACTCCAAATATGAGATCTCCCTGGAGGTAACCAGGAAACATATCTTAAAAGAACAATCATAGACATACTCAAATAAATCAAGATGGGTGATCTTTTTGACATGTGTCTGTTTGTGGTTTACAAATAATTCTTTGATAATTTTTGCATCCATTTTCGTTAGGGTTATGGGCCTATAGTTTTCTCATTTGTTGTGTCTTTTTCTGGTTTTGATATTCAAGTGAGACTGCCATCATAGAAGGAGTTTGCGAGTCCTCACTCTGTTTCTATCTTTTTGAATAATGTCAGTACTATTGGTTTTAGATCTCCTTTGATGTTCTGATAAAATTCTGGTGTGAAATGATCTGGGCCTGGACTGTTTTTAGGCAGGAGGTTTGCATTACTGTTTCAATTTATTTGTTATGGGTTGTTTAAGCTGTTGAATTATTCTTGGTTTACTTTGTGAACTTGGAAATTCATCAAATTCTTTTATATTTAGTTTCATATTTGATAGAGTATAGGTTTCTTGAATTATCCAGTTAGAATGATCTGGATCTTTTTGTTGCCTCTCAATATGCACCCCCTTTCTGCTCTGATTTATTTGGATCTCCTCAGTTTTTCCTTTGGTTAACTGGGATTAGGTGTGTCTATCATGTTTATATCTTCACAGAACCAACTCTTAGATTCATCGATTCTTTCCATTGTTTTATTTGTTTCTATTTCATTAACTCCTTACTCTTATATTTGTTATTTAACTCTGTTGTGTGGTTTTGGTTTGTTCTTGACTTTTCAAAATTTTTAGTTGTACCATTAATTGTCTATTGTGTTCACAATTTCAGATTGATTTCTAATAATTTTATTCATTGTTATAGCTTACAGGTCTGTGGTACATTACTTATTGCCAATTTTATATTGTGGGCCAGTGACTGCATTTTACACTGATGTCTACAAGGTTTTGTTGTATCTCTTTCATGAATATTAAGATCTATTTGAGCATGTATCTTACTTGGAGATGTCTTTAATCTTTTCATGGTTGTTTCGCTTGTCTGTTTTAATTGGGGTTACTTAGCATCCTTTATTCTGTGTTAAATTTAACCTCTTTCTGAAGATAAATTCCTGAGACCATTATCCACTCCATTCAAAGACCTCAAGATCTCTGCTCTCTAGGAATACAGATTCTGCTCAGACTTCTTTCATCCCTAAAGCTTGTTCATGACACTTTATGCTTCTGGATAGTTTCTCCCTCAACTGTGACGATGCCCTCTCTTACTTATGCACTATTGTACCCTGCTGGTAACTTCAACAAGCCCCTTAGATGGAACTAAAACACCATAATATAGATCATGTGTAATATTTTCCTCTGACAACTCTGTTTCCCTGATTTCTGATTTCTTCCACCCCAATTCTGGTAAGACTGCTGGGGTGAGTTCAATTTCCTGAGATCCAGTCCCTAGGCACTTGGCTAGTCATTGGCCTGACTGCCTTCTTTTCCTTCTCTCACACATACCACTCCCATGGTATCTTTGGTGTAAAATTGGATTATTTTGCTTCATATATTTTCTGGGCATTGCTAGCTGTTTGTATTGGATAGCTAATTACTATAGCAATTAATCACATGGGGAGGAAAATAAAAATTATATCCAGTACCTAATTTTCTATTAAGTGGATTATTTATAAGTAAAGAGTAAAAATTAGTTATAAATTCATCTCTCATGCCAAATCAGCAAGACAACACAAAATTTAACTTTGTAAATATATTTGAATAAAATTAAATATTGTGTCACATTGTAGTAGAGTGTTTTATCACATTTATTTATATTAAGCAAATATTTTTAATTAACACCTTTGACTATGATTTGCTTAAAGCAAGCTAACCATAATTAATGAACAACTGAGCTCATTCACGCAGTTTTCTTAATAGTTTGGCATACTTATATTCTCTGAAAATTATTTTTTGCACACAGAAGCATAACGCAAATCACAAATGTATGTGCTTCTGAAAGTTTCCTAATCCTTTAAGACTTACAGTTATTTCTATATGATATACAAAAAAATTAAAAGGTTTTTTTAAAGATTGGTAGCATCTAATAATATTGAAGACAAACACTTGTATTGTGCTTGTGATTTCTGACATGTATGAGATAGCAATTTATTTTTTATACCATTCTACATATAGACACAAAAGCACCTGCTTTCTTTCTAAATGGGTAATTTACTATTGTTGTGGTTTGAATGAGAGTGTCCTCCATAGGCTTCAAGTATTCAGACATTTTTTCTCCAGTAGGTGGTGCTGTTCTGCGAGATCTTAAAAGGTGTGGCCATGCTGGAGGAAGTATGTCACTGGGGGAGGGCTTAGTGAGTTCAACAAGCCTTGCCAGTCTCCAGTCTCATGCTCTTGACTTCCTGTGCTCTTTGTGATGTGAACTTCGGCTTTTTGCTCCAGCCCCAGCCACCATGCCTCCCTCTACAATGGACTCTAATTCCCTGTAACCATATATTGTAAGCTCAAATAAACTCTTCCTTTTATAAGTTCCCTTGGTCATGGTGGTTATATCACAGCAACATAAAAGTGACTAATACAGTATTTGGTACTAGAGAGTGGGCTGTTCACTGTGAAGAAACTGACCTGTGGGTATTTGGAGAATTGTGTAAGACTTTGGAACTTTGAGCTAGAAAAGTTGTTGACTACTGTAAGCAGAGCTTAACGGGCCATTCTAGTAGAAGTCTGGAAGAAAGGATTGCTCCAAAGTATGTAGTTCCAGAGGAAAATAAAGACTTAGGCAGCAACTGGGATATTTTGGCAGAGTCTGGCCACAGTTTGCCCACAGCCCAAATGCTTGTCTGATGCTAAGTTGAAAAGCAATAGACTACTGTCTTTGGCAGCAGATATTTCAAGACAGCCTAATGTAGAAATGATGGCATGGCTATTAATGGTGAATGTTGTGCAGATCTACAGTGAAAAAGAGCAAATGGGGCAGAAAGAAGTGCAAAATGTACAGTTTGGATCTGAAAAGTGCACTAGGAAGATTAAAGGTGGGGCCAAGTCATGTGAAGGAGAGACTCCCTTTGATAAGGAGATTAAAGTTATTAAGGAGAGGCCTAGCTATTTACAAGTAAACAATGGAAAAAGTGAGATTAAACTGATTGAGAGGCCTCAAGTAAAAAACAGAAACAGTACCTTCAGGGAAAGACCACAACCAGCTAATCCTCCAACTTTTGAAAGGAAAGTTCTGAAAGGGTTTTCTGCTCCAACAAGTCCAGGGCAGAGAAAAATTGCAAATATGGTTGAAATAGCCCAGGCCCCTTTCCAATCTTGCAGCCAAACTTGGCAGTTTCATTCATATGGTGCTGGCATTAGAGACATGAAATTTGCAAGAGTGAAGGTGTCATCAGTTCTTCCTCCACGGTTTCAGAGAGCTTCAGAGGCCAGGCAGAGTGTAGCAGGGGCGTCCCTGAATAAAGAAGGCCCTGATAGGCCACTGCATGAAGCTGTGAATGTGAAGTCTGGTTGGCAGAGGAGACCCCAAGAAGACATTGCGAGATGCCAGAGCTGTGAGATATTTGCCAAGGAGAGCTGCATACAGGGAGTGGTATCAGCCTAAAGAAGAGATGTATGTTGCAAGCAAAGCTGGAAGAGCTGAACCAACTAAGCCCTTTGGAAGTCGAGTCCCAGAAGTGGCACATGGAGTTACTGGTCTTGGTGTTTTCCCTACTGATTTTCAGTCTTCTTTTGATCCAGTTTTTCCTCACTATGCCTCTATTCTTCCCTTTGGAATGGGAATGTGTATTTGTTTCTATTGTATGTTGGGAGTATGTAATTTGTCTTTTGATTTCCCCCAGGAGCTTACAGTGATGAGATTAGCCTGAGTCTCAGAAGAGACTTTGGACTGTAGACCTTTGAATGGAATTGAGACTGGTAAAGACTATGGGGACTTTTAAGGTTGGACTAAATGCATTTTGCATTTTATATAGTCATGAACCTATGGGGACCAGGGAGTGGAATGTGGTGGTTTGAATGAGAGTGTCCCCCATAGGCTTCAAGTATTCAGACATTTTGTCTCCAGTTGGTGGCGCTGTTCTGGGAGATCTTAGAATGTGTAGTCGTACTGGAGGAAGTACATCATTGGGGGGCGGGCTTGGAGAGTTCAACAAGCCTTGCCAGTCTCCAGTCTCATGCTCTTGACTTCCTGTGCTCATTGTGATGTGAACTTCAGCTTTCTACTCCAGCCCCAGCCACCATGCCTCCCTCCACAATGGTCTTTAATTCCCTGGAACCATCAATAGTAAACTCAAATAAACTCTTCTTTTTATAAGTTCCCTTGGTCATGGTGGTTTTATCACAACAACAGAAAAGTGACTAATACAGCTACTGTTGCTACAAATTAAAAGTAGCTCAACTTTTTAAAACTTAATAATAAAAAGTTTTCCATTTTAAATTTAATAGTAATAGAGATTGTAAATTTTAAGAATTTATAGTTGAGGGGATAGTTCAGCTGGTAACATGCATTTCACACAAGAACAAACACCCACATTTGATCTCCAGAACCCACAGCAAAGAAATCCATGCTTTTGCTTACCCAGACTGGAGAGACAGAGAAATTCAGATCGTTCAGACTCTTTTAGAGTTGCTGCCCAGTCAACCTAGCCCAATCATTTACACCCAGTGAGAGAACCTTTCTCAAAAACGTTGAATACACACCGACATATGCAGAAACAGACATAGACACTGAAACTGACACTGACACAGACACAAACACATACACCAATTAAGACTTTAAAATATTGAATAAGTGGCTGGAGAGATGGCCTAGCGGTTAAGAGTGTCAACCAACCTGGGTTTGATCCCCAGCACCCACATGGCAGCTGAGAATTGTCTTTAACTCCAGTTCCAGGGGAATCTGACACCCTCATCTCACCTCTGCGGCATTGCAGGACATGGGTTCACAAACCTACATGCACACAGTACATTCATACACATAAAATAAATAAAATTAAAAAAAATATCAAGTAATATGAAGATACTGAATGATTTACTGTGATCTGTCATATACTGGTTGATTTGAAAACTTTAGCCACCTTTATCATAGAGAAGCAACTCAAGGGCCATATACTCTGAGCCATTAATTTAGATAAGATCACTAAGATTTGGGGGAACTTAGAATTATAACTATTACAGAGTAACTTTTTAAAGAATTTGCTCTCCAAGACACACTGCTATTACATCAGAGTAAAGAGCCAAGTGAAATTTGGAATTTGAAATTATGTTTACTATTGTCATCATCCATAAGAGAGATGGTAATAAGATCTTCCTGCTCCTCCGTTCCTAATGCAAAGTGTGTTGTGGCAGGCTGCCCAGAATATTAGAGATGGTATACACAAAGATGAAATTTACCATTTCTGCCAGCACTGTGCACTCCAGGACAGAATGCTTCTTAAGCAGGGATGACTGCTCTCACTCCTGTGATTCCCAACAGTCATGTCTAGCTTGACATTCTCTCTCATTTAGCTCTGTATTGCTGGTAGCAATGAAGATGCAGTGTATTATTATTATATTGCTGGTTTCTGGATTATTCTTTTACCTGAGATTTTTGTGGAAAAAAATCTGTATCATATAAAATTTCATCCTAACAGTAAGTTAAAAAAAACCCATCCACAGTGTCCATGGCACATGCTAACAACATTTTTATTATTCTAAAAGTTGTTCTCAAAAGTTTTGGACCAAAGCAAATAGAATCAGTCTGCAGAGGTAGGTCCTTGGATAGGAGTCCTGGATGAAACTTCATCACCTAGGGTTCAAGGACCATTGTGGAAGAGGGGGCAGAAAGATTGTGAGAGCCCAGGGAGGAGTTGAATGATTATATGGAAGCAGGGTCTTTCAGGCTCTGGAACTTTGCTCATCAGAACCTACAGCGATGATGTCAGCATGTATATGAACATGAAAACTCCAGCACACACAAAACCCCCACATTTTTTCTTTTGTTTAAAAGCAAGGAAATCTAAAGTTGTCAAGGCTAAATATGAGCAGAGATGACACTGGACTTTTTCTCTAGGAACTAATGCAATTACATAATTTTTCTCAATGATATATTCAAGAGACATTGTAGGAACAAAATAAACTGGTTACAAGTAATACATAAGAGACATAGTACCACAGTGCCATTAACTTTATTTGCTTTTAAGGCTCTTCCTCATTACAGATGTATGTTTCTATGGAAAAAGAATACTCCCTGAAGAATCAGATGATGATAATGAATTACTGTATTTCACAGATGTTTTCATTTTAAAATGGAATATTATGATGGTACTAAAACTTTCTTGCCACCATCACTGCAATTTGCATATCATTCCTGGTGATGTTTATGTTTTGAAAAGTTGAAATGTTTTTGAGCTCATCATAGCCTAGTGCTAATGATTCTCAGTACATCTGTGGAAAACCAACATCTAGGCACTTTCTGCCAGCTCAATCATCTTTGATGAGTTTTCACTCTCTTCCAAAATATCAGCAAGGATTTTCTATGTGCAGTACTTAAAGATTCTCCTTTATGTATATTCAATTGGAACCTTAAAAGGAAAGTAACAAATCAAAATGATGTGACAACATATGGATGGACATTCATCCTGGCACCTGTTTTCATGGAAGCATTTTGGAGGATTTATGGTGTATTTTCAGGATAGCCAAATCATTTTAATTCTTGATTCAAAGAGAAGTAGGCTTTGTTTGCCAACAATGAAGTGAATTAGACTTAATTTAGCATCTGAAGCTTAGAGAAGGCCCACATACTGCAGGTGCCAATAAAGGAAGGTTTGAAGAGAAATAATTGTAACTCTGAAATATTTCAGAAACTAAATCCTCGGTAAAAATGATGTGGAAATTAAATAGCGATGTGGCAGTAGCAAACAATTAGCATCTGCATGTGTTCTTTCTCTTTTCAATAAAATAATTCAGCTCTCAAGTCTTCATTATCCATTATATTGAAAAGAAATATAATTTTCAAATGACTCTGAACTGTGCACATCTTTTTTATTTTTTGTTTTCCTCGCAATCATGAAAGCATCTTACCATTAACCACAACACTAAAACTATATGTGTCACCTTACATTACACAGCATTTCCTGTGTAAAGAAAAGTTCAATCACACCAACCTTCTACTTCAGTTTAAGTGTTTACTTAATTAGATGCAAAAAAACACTTCAGTTTTAAAAACTTAAATGCCACTTTTTTCATGTAAAAGTAGTTCAGAGGAGGACAATAAAAACATAGCCACCTTCCCAATGACAGGTAGGACAGGATTTCAGAGTGATTTTCTCAATGTATAGAATATTGTTAACTTTGTTTCTATTTGTGTGTGTGTGTGTGTGTGAGAGAGAGAGAGAAAGAGAGAGAGAGAGAGAGAGAGAGGTAAACATATTAGTAAAATGAGCTCAATTTCTAATCTTTGAGTATTTGTTAGCCGTGAGAAGGTTACATCTGTCTTTTATTTGACATAGTCTTTCTGGACCTAGTATATTGAATTCTTCTTAATGAAGAAAAAGACTTATATTTTGCCAGTCTTTCTTTCTCTGTACTTATTGAGAGTTGTTATCTTCAGGTCCCTGAACGTGGGCTGGCATGGTATATCATTATAACTGATTTATTTACCTGTTTAACCATCAAAGTTTCTTAGGAATAAATCCAACTTGGTTTTCTTAGTTTAATTCATTTATTGCACTGCTAGATTTATTTGGTAAACATTTGGTGGATGATTTTGTTTCTATATTCATGTTGGATAATGGACTCTAGGTATTTTTCTTGCTTTGTCATTTTAGTTCCCCTGTGGTATGTGCATGTGGCCCTGAAATCAAGCTAGTGTCGGTTTTTTAAATGAACTTCACATTATTCAGGATATATTTTATTCTTTTATTAATTTGAGATGAATTGGCAGTTGTTCTTAAAACTTTGTTGCTACTTACTATGGAAGTCATCTTTCTGGGCCTGTTCACTATTTGAGGGTTCAGGTAATTGATTCAATCCATTTACATTTTTGAGGCTGTTAGGCCTACCTATCCCATACTCATTTTGTTAGCATAACTTGCACATTTCTAGACATTTTCTTAGTACTTAAAGTTAATTTTTGGAGAATAATAGTATATAGTATTTCATGATTTTTAAAAATCACTGTGACAGACCGGAAAGATTGCTCAGCAGTTAGGAGAACTGCAGCTCTTGCAGAGGACCTGGGCTCAATTCTCAGCATCAACTTTGCAGCTAATAGCCATCTGTAACTCCAGTTCCAGGGATCCAACACCTTCTTGTGGCCATGGGCATGCATGTGCACACTGACACCTGCAGACAATACACTCATACACATAAAATAAAAAATATAATATAGAACATTGTGGCTCTCTCCCTCTCTCTCTCTCTCTCAATTTTCTTTTTTCTTTTGAAATAACTAGCTTTTCATTTTGTTGAATTTTCTACTCTTTTTTTAAAGATTTTCTGTATTCCTTGTTTCTGTGGTAGTTTTTACCTCTTTCATTCTGATAGCTTCAAGTTTAGTCTGGACTATTTCTCATCTGTGATACACAATTACATTTTATAGTAGCTTTTACTTTATTTATTTATTTATTTCATGTTTGGTTTTCTTACACACACACATACACACACATATATGTATAATATATATTAGTTTTTGAGAATTTCATACTCGAGTATTAGCTTTGCATTATTTCTTTCGCTCCCAGTTCCCTTCCAACTCCTCCCATGTGCTTCTCACTCCCTCACAATTGCTTCTTTTCTTTGATTATTATTGTTACATAGACATACACACAAACACACACACAAACACACACATCTTGAATTTTGCAGCGCTGGACTACATGTGTTTAGGGTTGCCCAACTGGATTACTTAAATTCCTAAGGAGCTAGTCGGTGGAAAGAAAATGACTTTTCCTCCCTCAGCATCTATTGATTGTCTGTAGCTCTTCAACAACTGTTATTTCCTCTTGGCTCTTAGATAGTTTTGCCCCTCTTTGACAGTATTCCCTGAGCCTTGGGTGCAGAGGTAACATTGAAATTGTTTTACTTAGGGCTGGGCACCAAACAAGTGTGGACCTCAACACTAATCAAAGAAGTTTCTTTGTGGCTCAGATGGAGTTTTAAAATATATATTTTATTTATTATTCTAATTTTGTATGTATGAGAGTTTTGCCTGCATATATGTAATTTCAGCCATGTTATTCATTGCTGTTGGAGGCCCAAAGTGGGCAATGGAATCCCCTGGAACTGGAGTTAAGGATGGTTATTAGCTGCTATGTGGGTGCTTGGAACTAAACCCACATCCTATGCAAAAGCAGCCACTGTTCTTAACTGCTGAACCATCTCTCAAAACACCAGATGGATTATTATAATTTGTGATCTCGTCTGATATATAACTTTATTTTTGTTGAATTTTGCCCTAATGTCTATTGCTTTTTCAAGTATCCCATAGGAGTTAGTGTAGTGTGTTTTCATTTTTCTTAAGCTACTATATTTTCTTTTACATTTGGGTCTTGACTCAGTGACCGTTGAAGAGATTTTTATTGTTTTTAAATTATACCTAATAAATTACCAATTAACATAAATTTACCCATGTGGCAAAAAGTGAAAAGTGGAATAAAGAAAAACCACATACTTTATTCTATTTGCCGAGATTTGTTCAAAGCCCAAACAAAAATTTTCCTTTAGTTTCCGGATCTTTTAGTCCTGCATCATAATATCTGACTGCACGAACTTACTGAATTAATGCACAGAGTTAAAAGTGGAGTTCTGCAACTACAGCTTAAAGGGAGAATGCATATGTGAAGTGATGTGATCATCTCTGCCATAGGTCACATTTTGTAGCCTATTATTTTCTTTGTTTTGGGTTGCTTGGTTTTGGAAACAGGCTAGCCTTGATCTCATTAAGTAGCTAAGGATGATCTTGAAATTTTGATGCTCCTGCCTCACCTCCTAAGTGCAGGAATTATGGGCCTGCATCAATACCTGGTCAACAGGGCTAGAGACAGAAGCTATGGGCACACTAGACAAACGCTCTGCCAGTGGAGCTACATCTGTAGCCTCTTGTATAATGAAGAACAAAAATTGGTCTGAAGTATTACTGGTGTCCTAATCTGTCCATCACTGCAAGAATCAAAATTTGTATTTTTTTAAATGAGCAAGTATAACTTTATTGGTAAGAAAGGAATTGAGGGGCTGGTGAGATGGCTTAGCAGTTAAGAGCTCCGACTGCTCTTGCAGAAGACCCAGGTTCGGTCCCCAGCACCCACATGGTGGTTGAGAACCGTCTTTAACTCCAGTTCCAGGGGAATCTGACGCCCTCTTCTGACATCCACGGCATTGCACAACACGGGTGCACAAACCTACGTGCAGACAGTACATTCCTACACATACAAGAATAAATAAAAAAAAATAAAATAAAAAGGAATTGAGTAAACTTTAACCAAAGAAAATAAAATTGAAAGTTCTTATATACTGAGTCCATGCTCCATATTAAATTTCAGAAGTTCAGTAGAGTGTTTATTTCTCAAGCTCTTTTAAAATAATTTATTTATTTTAAATTTCATTTTATTTTATTTTTATTTTATTTTTTAATATTTTATTGAAGCTTTGTGCATTTCATACATCATTTCTCAGTTCAATCCAGACTCATTTCCCCCTCTACCCACCCCCTCGAGCCTCCCAAGGTCATGCAGTCTGACATACATGTCTTTTCAAAGATTTTTCAAAGCAGAGGATTATTTTTGGGGGGGAAGAACTCTACTGCTTCAGTCAGTTCCCTGTCCCAGTTCTTTTGTTGTTGTTGCCACTCCCATCACTTTGTTTCAACATATGCATTTATATATGTCACACATGTACTAAAATCATGTCATCTGAAAATAAACTGTATGTTATTTCCATATCATATTTCTGGATTCACATTTTCCCTTTTAATTTTATATTGCTCTAAAATATGCAAACATATCCTCCACCCTTGTACCAAAATTATAAAGTCTGAAAATAAGTAGTAGGTCAATTCTCGAGCCCATTACTAGATTCATATTCCAAGAGCCCAGTTGCTTTTAGATAAAGAGAAATATAAGATTAATGCTACTCAGTTTACAGTTTATCATTCTGTATATTTTTAAAGTTTAACAGGTGTTATTTTGCAACTTTTAGGAAAGTATTCTATAGTACTTAAGAAATAGCACTGAATATTAGATACCCCTGTTTCAAGTTCTGCCTTTGTCTTCTATCCATTACATTATCAGTCATTACATCTAGTTTTATCTTTAGGCACCTGTAAAGTACAAAATTAGCCCTAAATGTTACCAATACTATAAGACTTAGTCAAAATAATGCATTCAAAATACATGTCATGTTTGTGATTTCTATTGTTATATCCTTTTTCTAATTTGATTTGCTGTTCTCTATCTTAAGAAGACATAAATTCAAGCCATACATTCCAAAATGGTCTGGAGTTTGGTATTGATTGTTTTCCATGTACCTTTTGAAAACAGGATTATTCTTTATCCTGGTAGGTGATCACCTCAGTGTCTTTTTATGAACAGATTTCTCTTTTACATCAATTTTGCAAATGCCTTCATATCTGACATAGAACCAGTTTACTCCAAGCAAAAAATCAATTCTCTAGTTTAAAACACTAAAGATTCAGGCTTCTGTGTGTGTGTGTGTGAGAGTGTGTGTGTGTGTGTGTGTGTGTGTGTGTGTGTGTGTGTGTGCACGCATTTGGTAGAGAAACAGTGAATAAGAGAAATCAAAATGTATAAAACAACCAAAAACAGAGAAATATTGTTTACAGATCAAAGAGAGGTTAGAGATGCCTTCTGTTGATGTTTGAAAGAAATGTTCCCCATCAGCTCATGTAATTGAATACTTGATCCCAGATGGTGACACTGTTTGGAGATGTTATGAAACTTTAAGAACATGGAGACTTGCCTGTGGAAGCACATCATGGGGGTAAGCTTTCAGAATTTATAGCCTCTCCTCACTTTCAGTTTACTCTTTCTGTTTTGTGGGTGAGCTTGGGATTTGATTGCTCAGCTTCCTGTTTCAGTTGTCTATTGGTCTGTCCTGACTCCTGATTGTTATCTATCCTTAAGCCAAAAGACACTCTTGCTTAAGTTGCTTTTGGTTATAGTGTTTTATCACAGCATAAAAAGTAACTAATAGAGAATATTTGCAGGAGAGAACAGGGTCCACAACAGCTGATTTGCAGAGGAAAAGGGACCTGTCAGACTGTGATTTTTTTTTTACTAGTGTGCATGGACATTTTTAGAAGTAGTAGATTAAAGAATAATTCTGCTTCAAGGGAGAACTGACCCACAAGAATGAATGCTGATCATTAAGTTTCATCATAACAGCTGTCACCTATGTGGAGGTATAGGTCGATAAGGAGGGGAAAGAGGTTGCATTATTATTATTGTTGTACTCCTTGACAGGGTATCCCTGTAGCTTCAGCTAGCCTAGTGAGTTCTAGGCTAGCTGACTGGCCTAGAACTGGTCTTGATCTCCCAGACTGTCTTCAACCTCACATGGATCCACCTACCTCTGCCTCCTGAGTGCTGGGACTAAAGACAATGCACCACCATGCCTTGCTTTTTAATTTTTTACTTTTTTGGTATTTTGGAGGAAAGGGAGTATACATAATTGCCACATGGAGAATGGACACGGTACTTAACAAGACCAATGATGATGAATAGCACTGGCTTAAAACAAATTATGTCAGATTGGAGACAAGATGACAGGCCTACAAATTAAAAACTGAAATATTTATGAGCATGTTTTAGAAGCAATTTCTCTTTAAAATATTTTATTTATTATTTTCATTTTATGTGTATTTGTATATTGCCTGCATGTGTGTAACTGCATCCATGTTTTGAACAAAGCCTGTGGGGGCAGAAGAAGATGGTAGATTCCCTTGGAGTTACGGAAAGTTGTTTGCTACCATGTGGGTGCTGGGAAATGAACCTGGGTCCTCTCCAAGAACAACTGGTACTGTTAACACCTGAACCATCTCCTCAGTCCCTGAAAAAAAATTTTATTGCACCAGTTAACCATCTTAATGTAACCCTAGAGTAGCAGAAGTAAAATGAGATCAAAGAGGAATATTGCCGTTTGTTTCCAGTTCCAAAGTGTACTTTATATCTTTGTTGAACATGTACACATTCTGTTCCAGATGACTGTAATTATACAGTGGAACTAGTTTTGACATCTGTGACAATACCGTAGATTGCTGCCACAATTCTATGAATGTTCCATGGTAACCAAGACTAAGAAACACTTCAGTTGCATATCATGGCAAGAGTGAACAAGTATAGATGAAAAACTAAAAAGTGCAATCAGAAGAAAAGAATGACCAGCATGAGCAAGGACTTCTGCCAGAACAACTTTACAAACTGTTTTATTTTTTCTAACCACCATCATATCTTCCGGATGCTTCAGAAGGATATTTATGAAGGCTGAGCATAGGGATTTTCCTTGCAGAGTGGCAGCTCCAGCTTTAGCATTGTTACGGTCCTGCTGTAGGATAGGTATATGGACATGCAGGTATTACATCTTGAGAAGCAGCACTAGGGAATGGAGGTGTGCTCAGGGAATCTGCAGCAGTGATAAAGGAGTAATGAATTCTACCAGAAACTGAATTATGAGTGGCCAGAAGGGATGCTGTGGTTCTAAGCAGATCTGGGATGTAGGAACTTCACTGGCAGTGGGCCAGGCAGTTGTCTGTTGCCTCTATTGGATCATTAAAAGAACAACACACATAGCCGCTGCTTCTAAATCAAATTTCCATTGAAAGTGGATAAGTATGTGTCTCACAACTGTGGACCAAATAGTGGCTTATTTTATGGAATATCTTTCAAAACAGAAAGGTTTTATCCTCTTGTGGGACAAAATAAAATACTTGAGTAGATATGTTTAACCTGGTGGCAGTGAGGGAGGGGTCATTCATTGGCCCATTTCTTCAAAGAAAGAATTTTATTTCAGGTGTATGTTGGTTCAGAATCACCCATGCTCTGACACCATATGACCCACTAAATATATAGATTATATACATTTTATTCATTTCACAAACCAGCTAGCTAGCAAGTTGACTTCAGATATTTATAAGGAATGTCCAACAGTTTGCTTGTCATTATTGGCCCATTTATAGACCAATAGGATATTATGAAAGATTTTTAAACATGAATTTTCTAGCCTATGAGACCCTGTAAGCAGCTTTACTACAGAAATAGCCAACAAACTGAGCAATGTTAATGTTATATTTCTTTTTATCTGAAAGCAACTGTGCTGTTATAATGTGAATCCCTTAACGTAGTCTAGAATTAACTTATTTTCAGAGTTTGTAATTTTGATATACAGGTGGAGGGAATATATAACATATTTTAGAGTAATATCAAATTAAAGGGGAAATATGTGAATTGTTAAACATGTGTTGGAGGTAACATACAGTTTTTTTCAGATGTCATATTTTTAATATACATGTGACATATGTATATATATATATATATATATATATATGAATATTTTGGAGCAATACAAATTGCAGGGAACAACAACAACAAAAGGACTGGGTGGGAGAACTGACTGAAACTGTAAACTTCTGTCCCAAACAATAAAACTCTGCATAGAAAAACTTTTAAAAGACTGAGAAAAATATGTAAAATATGTATGGCAGAAAGCATGAATTCTTATGGGTGGGGGGCATGGAAAGGGGAATGAAGAATGAAATGCACAAAACTTAAATAAAAATATTAAAACATTCTAGTAACAGGAGATACAATAAGCATTACTTATAGAATATTTTGTGTGCCTTGACCCAGGTAAAAGGACATAAAATCAGGGGAACGCTGTTTGGTCTTGGTCGAAGGTCAAAGCCAGAGATATCATTGGGCCTCTTGATTTTGAGATTTCCATCCAGAGCACTGTGCCTTATTAATAAACGTTTTAATGATCATCAGAAGTTCTTCAGATGTATGGTACCCACTAAATGCCCAACTTTCATCTCCAGTAGTGATTCATTTTATTATTATATGTCCCAGTCCAATGATTTCTACCTCCTGTCCAAAGTCAGGAACACTAGAGGCAAGTAATCATTGCCTGTATCCAGTAAATATAATTAGGATGTCCACTTGGGGACCCTACCACTCCAGAGTAATATTGTTAAGTTAGAAAGGAGATGAATTCTGAGATTTGATGTCTGATGTGAGGGGATGATAATTCATTAGTTTGTAGTTGGTGGGCAGAGAATCCCAGAGGAAAATGGAAATTACAGCTGATAAAATCATAATGTGAAAACTTGTTCTTTTAGTGACTGTTCCTCTACTTGATTGTAATCACATTATGTAAGACCACCACTGCAGGTTATGCCGGAGGTAGGGCATCACAGCTGTGCTGTTTGTGCAATCTGGCAAGCAGTGAATTTAGTGGATGAGAACATGGGCCAGGAGAGTACAATCCTCTTAGGAGAACCATCCTCCTGAATAATTTAAGTATTTGATATTTTCACCGTCAGTTGATTTGTTCAGTCAGCTTCTGATCTGAGATAAACAAGGTTGTTGGAAGTCCCACAGTACACATGGTTCATGGACTCATTATTGAACCATTTGAACCATAAAGCAGGTCATCTGATTAGAATCAGTTATCTGTGGTACTTCAGGAAGAAATGATACTTTGTCAGACTATCATTGTGCATTTATTTTGCTGTCACTTGTCATGTGGGGAAGTGGAGTGGGAGTTCTGGAACAGATCTCTGGTGGCTTCAGTGACAACTGCAGGGCATGTGTTGTGATTATGCTTATCTAAATAAAGACAGGTCTTTGAAGCATCTGTTTTCAGCCGAGGAATTTATAAAGTTCCATTTTGCAGCAAATTCCATTTGGATGCTCAAAACTATAGAAGAACAGAGTCAAGAGAAGTCTCTTCCAATAGTTCCACTCTGAAGGAGCTTTGGCCTGGGGCGTGGTTATGTGCGCCTTTTTTGTCACTAAGATCAACACGGCAGGATTTTATTTCATTTTGATTCTCCACATAGACCTGCCTGACAAAAGCTCTGCAGGGTCACTTAAGTGTAGTTAAAAGTTGGTGTACACCGAGAATAGTTACTTGAAATTAGCAAGTGTTGCTGTGGCCAGTACCTTTCAGATGTAGGAGCCTCAGGGTTGCTTGTTTTAGTGTTTGAAAGGTACCTGTTTCTCTTGCACAGATGGTACATGAGCCACCATCCAACAATCAATGAAAATTCTTAATTCATGAGGACCATGTGCTAGGTTGTCTGTAGGAGCCAAATGCACTGCCAAAACTCCTCCACCAGTTAGTAAAGTTGAGAGGGCTCCAGAGGCTCCCACCATGCCCTATTAAGTATAAGTATTGTGGTTCAGTCTGTGAAATACCCTGAGTCTCTTTCTATTCAGGTCTCAAGTGGCCTCTTACCTAGTAGTCCCTGGGGGCAGGTAATAGGAGAGCTACCATCTGTTACACAAGGAAAGTGGATAAAAGACTAAGCCTGCTAGGAGCAACTTCCTTCTGTAATTTAAAAAGGCCTTTGGAATCATATGTAGCTGTTTCAAAGTGTACTATTTGCTTTTTATTTAATTTTTTAAATTTTATTTCTTTTTTATGTGTATGAATGTACTGTCTGCATGTAGGTTTGTGCGCCCGTGTTGGGCAATGCTGCAGAGGTCAGAAGAGGGTGTCTGATTCCCCTGGAACTGGAGTTAAAGATGGTTCTCAGCCAGCCGCCATGTGGATGCTGGGAATCGAACCCGGGTCCTCTGCAAGAGAAGTTGGCACTCTTAATCACTAGGCCATCTCTCCAGCCCCACCATTTGCATTTTAAGAGAGAGGCACTTTAACCTGAAATGGTGACTCGGGAAGGGTGGGAGGGGTGGGAGAGGGACATGAGTGTATATTCAATTGGTGCATATTTAATTGACGTGAGTTCAACAAGTATCCAGTTTTGCCCAGACTCTGTCTATAGGATACATGGTATTTTAGGACTTAGTAAAAGTAAACATGTGTATATTAATCAACATTGGTTTAAAGGCTGATAAAAACGGTAATGCATCTGAGTTAATTGGTGATATAAATTGCTGTTGTCCACATTAGCTTTAATTAAAAACTGTATAACAATTACTTTGGGATTGGTATAAACAAATGTTCTCTATAATTTTGCTGTCATATAGTATCACCTGGTAGCAATCTCTTTCACCTATAGGATGATTTAACTCAAAAATAAACTTTGTTTCCCAAGTTAATCACATACAGTAACCCAAAACAGCATGGGTGAACTTGATGAAATCTGTGCCTTGATTCCACCCTATAGGTATGTATAAAACAACTGCTTTTTTGAGACTCATGGGTCAAAAATAAAAACCTTAAATAAAAAAGGGGGATATAGATAGATATGAAAACTTTTTGTCAAAAAACCTTGCAACCCAAATCTTAAAACTAACTATGGGAAAGGATTTGTATGTTCCAACAGGCCAGAGTATCACCAACTTAATGGCTGAGAAAGAAAATGCAGCTTTGCAGTGAGTAGGATGTACCAGAAAGTGCCAGCAGAAGGATTGACTCCTCTGGGCATTGAAGGGAAGAAATGCCTCAGATTGCTGCAGACATCAGGCCCCTCTGTGGATCCTACTAGTAACAACTATTTTTAATGATTCCTAACGAAGCTTACCTTCTAGGTGCCGCAAAGGTTTTAATACAAGAGACTTTCTTAACTCCCCCCCATAGAATAAGGAGAAATATGATGATGATGAGGTCGTTCTCCAGCTGTAGATTGGAGCCAGCTGTTATAGAGGTATTCTCTTGTAAAATCAGTAAAACTGCCTTCTTTAATTGACTAATGGACATAGAAACTGTGAAAAGGATTATTCTCTATTCAGAACCAAATATAATGCTAAAGTCTCCTTAAGCTATGCACTTAAACAAAATATATTAATACAGGAGCTCTGACATCAACAATGGATTATTCTACCAAGGAGATGTTGGCCAGGGGATCCAAGCCCCCACAAAAGGTAAAGGCTCCTTGCCTCCAAACTGGGATATCTGCAGGAAGAGAGGCGATAAGGCCCTGCTGTTGAAGACCTGATATAAACATGGGAAAGATGTATGGAGACCGCACTTGCAAGTATACAGATGGTCTCTGGAATGCCAGAGAGTGTTACCAAAGGCCACTAAACCAATAAAGCAAATATAGGTCTCCTTGAGTCAAGCAAGACTCCTCCGTCAGCACCAGCTACACCTCATCTGCCTGGAAATACTGTGCAGCAGTGGCAGCCATATGTCTGTATATCCCAAATCTAATTGGCTATTAGCTCTCTCCTTGGAGGAATAACCCACGGCTGATGCCACAAGCTTACATCCTCTAATGGTTAGGAGACGTTATAAGCCACACGAAGACCCTGTCATACTTAACAGAAGAAAATGTAATTCATGGATTAACATACCATCCAAACATCTGTGTCTATACCAAAGTAACCTACCATAACAATTAGTATTGTTTAAATAACTATATATCTAATTGCATGTGCTTCATTTGTAGGATTGAAAGGCTATATATTATACTGTTTAAGTACCTATATATCTAATTACATGTGCTTCATTAGTAGGATCGAAAGGTTATGCCTGGACAAGCTGGCAACCCAGAAAGAAAACAGCCAGAATTGACTAGAGACCAAGACAACAGCTCCAGAGAAAGTAGACTGTTTTACTTCTCATCAACCTGTGCCCCTTTTCTAAGCCTAGAGAACAATCTGCGGAAGAGGGGGCGTGGTAGAATGTAAGGGCTATGATTGAGGTGAATGGTGAAACTACAACAATATAGGCTGGATACTCATTTGATCAACTTGATTGAACATACAAGCCCCCCCACTGTGCTGGATGGTGGGACCCATGAGCTGTGTGGGTTTGGGCACAACTGATCGCAAATTGGTTTTACATGAAGGATGCTTGTACTCACAGATTATCACCTATTGTTAAAAAAAAAATGAAAACAAAACAAAAAGAGAAAGATGCAGAAAACTTATGGCAGAATGCATGATCTGGGATGGGTACGGGTGGGGTGGGAGGAAGTGAAGGGGATATATGCCTGAACTGAATTGGAAAATGATGTATGAAATACACAAAACATCAATAAAAAAATAAAAAATAAATTAAAAAAAAAGAAAAGAAAAGGAAGCAAGCCTGCATACTGAAGAAAGTTGTGTACACAGAATAACCAGCAGGGGACAGTGGGAACCTCTGTTGTTTAAAGAGCCTAAAAGTTGTTAACATTTGGCCCGTTAGTCAAGTGTATTTTGTGGACTGTGGCAATTGCCTGCTGGGAATCCACTGGGTAACCAAATCTTATCATGTCATTAGAACAACTTTCAGAAGATGTGGTCCATATTACCAGGTGCTCCAATGAGAGTTAAGACCACGTGCAGTAGAGGCAGTGCCTGTAGGTATTGCTGATGTTGAGCCAAGTTTAATGCTTCATCTTGAAGTTTCTTATAGATGAATAGATGGATTTATAAGTTGTGGTCTAGGTAGATTTGAGGAATTACACTAAACGTGCAACCAGATTTTGCCAAAAGGGGAGGAAAGGTTGCCAGACATTATGCTTGAGTATCTGAGTAGTGAAATTGTGACTGAACAATGCTTAACTAAAATGGGGATCTCTCCACTATATAATCCCAGGGACTTGATTGAGGTGGTAGGTCCTTGTACTATGTGGAGAGTAAAGATCCATATTTGATTTTGTTAATTGAATATTTTTAATTTTCTTGCACCAGTTTTATATAACGACACATTTAATGATATATCATGCATATAGTACCGAAACTGACATGATTCAATTTTGGTTGTTAGAGATCTTGGCAAAGATTGTGGATTACTAGGCTGTTTAGGTTTCTGGTAGGGAGATTAGGGTCTCTAAACTGGACTCCTATAAAGGCAATGGCAAACCAACTCTGGAAATAGGCTAAAATTGCAATAGAATGAAGTACCACTGGCCAGGTCTAGGGATGCAAAATGAGAACCAGGTGTCTTTTATGTTTACAATTAATTCATCAATTTTAGGGCCTGAGGCCTTAATGTGTGACACCTGGGCCTTTCAACTTTGGAAATACATGGAGAGTGTCCATTGGATTGTAGCTGCACTTTGTACAGTCCAAATTGGACTGTTGAAAGGTGAAATCATGGAGATGGTGAGCTCTTTTCATCAAACATCATCATTTACTGCACACAGACCTTCTAGACCTTTAGTTGATTTTGTAGTATTGTTTACCACCTTAATTGGCATTGACTGCTGTACAGAATCTTATTTGGCATTCTCCACCAGCAATACCTTGGAATAATTTTATTCCAGCCTCAATTATGCCAAGCCAATTCATTCATTCCTGTTACCCAAATAAAGTGTCTTCCGAAGCACCACTCCTGGGAGTATTTGAAAACATCTCCAATTGTTGCAGAAATTAAACCATTTATCCTTTTCTACTCTTGACTTAAATGCCATGCAGATTGTGTAGAATGTTTTTGGAATATAAACTCTTTCATCTTATAACAGATAAGATTTGGGCACCTCAGTACACCAGGTCCAAGAACCACTGAGAGTTACTTTTAGCACAATGACACATAACACTGTAAATGGGCAATGATCCCTGATTATGGCACAAGGACCCATGACATGGGTGTGGAAGTCACTTCTCTCAAAGCTTAAGGATGGAGTTTTGCTTGTTTTCTTGTTTGAGGAGGTTGTCACCTAGTTTTTTTGTTTTTTTTTTGTTTTTTGTTTTTTTTGTTTTTTTTTCTCAGAGGCTAGGTATGACAGGAACCTTTTATGTGTAACTGTATACCAGAATCCCTTGAAAATTTAAGGACAGGTTGGCCCTTGATTAATTCCTCTGGAATTCCCACTCTCTTAACTGCTAACATAGTATCTACTCAGGGGATCCCTGTGGGGATATTTAACTAAGAAAAGATGTTGGTACCCAAGTGTGAGTTTGAGTATTCTATGTATGTATGAGAGAGGTATTGTAGAATCTGATAATTATGGCAGTAGTCCCTTCATTGATATGGCCTTAAAACACCATGCCAAAATGCTTTCATTATGGTATTGTCCTCATATTTAGCAACAGAGGCTCTGAGATGGATCAGCAGGTAAAAGCATTTGCTGCCAAGTGAAATGATTGAGTTCCATCCCAGGTACCAGAGGGTGGAAACAGAGAACCAACTTTTGCAAGTTGTCTTCCAATCTCCCACATGCACCCAGGCACATGCACATTCACACAAAAATGTGCAAATAGGCAATAAATAATTGTAAGAAAAATGTAAAAAACCAATATATTCCTATAGTTAAAAGGAACACATTTTTAAAAAGGTCACTAAGAACAAGCGTTTTAGCACCTACTACATGTGTGAAATGTCTTATTTTGACATTATAAAGAGGGATAGCAGATGGTTTATGATATCAATAAGCTCAGAATATGTCAAAATCAATTATGCACATCTAAATATAAAGAAATGTGACAGGGGCATATGAAGGTATAAAAGCTTCTATGGAATATTGGAGAAAATAGTTGATTCTCTCTTAAGAGTTACAGTTCAGAAAGTTTTGCCCGGCATTTTATTTACTAGTATTGCATTGATTCTCCTCAGGTACAATTAGTGCATTCTGACCTTTTATGCATTTTTGAAAATGAGAGTTGAATTTATTTATTTGTATATTTATTTACTGTTTTTATTTTATTTTATGTGTAGGAGTGTATTGTCTGCATGTGTGTAAGTGCACCCACATCTTGCAGTGGCTGCTGAGGTCAGAAGAGGGTATCAGATTCCCCTGGAACTGGAGTTAGCCACCAGGAGGGATCTGGGAATTTAGCCTATGTCCACTTGCAAGAGTAGCCATTGCTCTCCAGCCCCTAGAATTAGATTTATATTTTGAATATTTTAGTAATCATTAATGAACACAGTTAATGACCAGATGAACACATTGTGTTTCAGTGGAATAATGTTTCACAGATTTTGAATTTGTCTTGGTTTTATTTTTCGTTGAGCTGATGTTGCTGTTAAATTCATAGCACACTATTTGCTGTAGCCACCCCACTGCAAGTAAACTTTTTAGAATGTTACTGCATTTTTATCATCCATGGGCTTTAACAACTAACTTGGGAGCTGGAGCCATGGCTAAATGGTTAAGAACATTAGCTGTTCATGCAGAAGTCACAGGTTCCATTTAGTTCACAGTATCCACATGTAGACTGACAACCATCTGTAATTCCAGTTACAATAGATCTGTCATTCTCTTCTGGCTATCAAATATTTTTACCAGAATGTATACCAGTTTTCTACACCTTTTTCCAGAAGTCAAAACAGGAATACTTTCTAACTCATTTTATGAGATTAGCATTTCCCTGATAACAATATTTTTGTCTAGAAACAGGGCAAGAAAAAGAGAACTGGGCAGGTGCGATGGCTGTAAAGGCCCTTGCCACCAAGCCTTACCACTGAGCTTGATCCCTGGAATCTTTATGATGGAAGGAGAAAAGTGATTTTGCCATTTTGTCCTCTGACCTCTACATGGATGTTGTGGCATGCACAGCCCCCTCCAACCCCGAATAAATAAATAAATAAATAAATAAATAAATAAATAAATAAATGTAATAAACTAATAAAGAAAACAAATAGCTATATGAATTAGATGCTAGCCTGTTGAGATTCTTTCCTTTTGGGTGATTTGTGTTAAGGAATTGGCCCATGTGATCTAGACTATCAAATATCTAGCACATTTTTATACTGTGAATGCCCATGAGCTCTGTAATGATGCTCCTTTTGCATTGCTGATATTGCTCAATTGTGTCATCTTTTTCATAGTAGCCTACTGAGAGGCTTATTGATCACAGTCATCTTTCCAAAAACAGCTTATGGTTTTCATGATTTTTATTTATTTTTCTGTTTTCAATTCCATTAGTTTGGGTTGAACTTTAGATTTCTCCTGCTTAGATTTTATTGGCATGCTTTGGTTTCTTAAAATGAAACCTTAAGTAACTTAGTGTTTATATGCATTCAATATGGTGAATTTCCCTCTGAGAACTGCTCTTGCTGCCTTTTAGAATTTTTGATAAATCATATTTACATTTTCAATTGACTAAAAGCATTTTTCAAATTTAAGACTGCTTCTTTGAACTACGTGTTCTTCAGATGTTTACTACTTAATCTGCATTTTTTTTGACATTTTTCTGTTAATTTTCCACTATCAGTTTCTAGTTTGATTCCATTGATAAGGTCGATTTTTCAAAATATTAAAATGTGTCTTGTGATCAATAATTTAGTATATCTCAGTAAACATTTTATGCAAGCTTAAGAAGAATAAGTGATCTGATGCTGCTGAAGCAGTCTATAGATACAAATGATGGCTAGTTGATTGATGGTGATGTTGAATTCAAGTACATCCTTATATTTCTTTCCTGATAAAACTGTCCTGTAAAATAAATTCCCAATACTGGAGATTAAAAAAGATAGATAAAAGAAATAAAATTCATCATGACTGGAAGAGTGTCATAGACTTCATTCAGAGTGGCTTTAATGGTAGAATTTGATTTCCCATGTTATATACTACTTGGCTCTGATATAAAAGATATCATGTAATGTGGACAAGTTAATTTTTAATCTGTTACTTTTCACACCAATAAAATTAAGAGATAATGACAAAATATTCTCTTTATTACTTGTACTATATGCATACATTATATGCATGCATAATATCACCAGAGTCCTGCAATGCCAAAGGAGGTCAAAGAGGGTGCCAGATCCCTTGGATCTGGAGTTACAGATATGGGTGCTGGGAACTGAACCAGAGTCTTCTGCAAGAGTAACCAGTTCTCTTCAGCACTGAGCCATCTCTCCAGCCCATCATCCTTCTATAAACCATTTGCAGGAATTACACTTTTCACACAGTAACAAATTTGGCTGTATATGACCAACATCCTAACAGACTTCACCACATTGTTCTTAAGTGATGAAGAAATTACAGATTTTGCTGCAAGTTTATTTTAAAGAAGTAACTGACAATCTGTGAAAATAAACTGTTGGAATTTTATAAATTAAATAAAGAAATGGCTCTAATTGTAACTATGTTTCAGAACATGAATATATATTGAATGTCGGATATCAAAGAAACTTTGTGGGTTTTTTATGTTAATGGGGAAACTATTTATTGCTTGCTACAGCCTGCTTTTATAAACCAAATGACGGATCTGAGATCTCCCAAGACCACCTGAAGGGCAGGTAGGTAGGCAGGAGCTGGGTGCTTTGGCAAGGTGGATTTCAGTTTTATTTAATCTAGTTAATCTAGTTGTCTTTGGCTTAATTGGCTTTTGTGGCTGTGGGGCTGGAGTTATCCTCCCAGCTGGTATAAAAGGTGGGGTTGTGTGAGTCTTGAGATCTGAGATCTCCCAAGACAATCTGAAGTGCAGGTAGGTAGGTAGGAGCTGGGTGCTTCAGCTAGACAGTTGTTTGATTTAATCTAGTTAATCTAGTTGTTTTTGGCTTAATTGGATTTTGTGGCTGAGGGGGCGGAGTTATTCTCCCAGCTGGTACAAAAGGTGGAGTTGTGTGAGTCTTGAGATCTGAGCTCTCCCAAACACAGATAAGCACCCCTGCAGAACCCCCACCTCTGCCAACTGGGATTGCAGAGGCAAGCAAAGCAAGCCTTCAACACAGTGAAGAGGAATTTGGGACTTACATTAGAATACAGGCAAGGAGAAGCCCATATGCCAGGAACACAAAGAAGAGACAATATGGAAAAGGTGGTGGATAATCCCACACCAAGCTCTACCAACCCTGTGGAAGATTCCTACAGTGGGATCCCCTTGGGGATGGCCCAGGACACAGTTATCAGAAGCACAGTAGTGAACATACTTAATGCAAGATTATAAAGAGCAAAAGAAAGAATTAAGAAAAGAGAATGAAGAACTCAAGAAGGAAGTTGAACAAGATAAGGAAACCAACCAGCAAAGCAAAGAGCTACAGGAAGGGATTGAGAAGCTCCAAAAGGAAGTGGAAATACTAAGAAATAAGAAGAGGAAATGAAAAAGGAAATCAAAAACTCATCCAATCAAGAGAAAGGAATGGAAAAGACCTCAGAAGCAGAATGGAGGAAGCAGAACAAAGAATATCAGACCGGGAAGATAACACAGAACAACTAAAAACCTCAAGTAAAGATTATGAAAAATTTAAAAATACACAAAAGTGGAACAACCAGGAACTGTGGGACACTATGAAAAGATCAAACCTCTGCATCATAGGAATAGAGGAAGGTGAAGAATCCCAAGAGAATGGTATTGATCAGATCTTCAACAGAATAATAGATGAAAATTTCCCCAAACTAAAAAAAGACAAGCCAATACAAATACAAGAAGCACATAGAAATCCAAACAGACAAGATCAGAAAAGAAACTCTCCATGCCACATCATAGATAAAATGCTAGACACCCAAAACAAAGACAAAATCCTTAAAGCCACAAGAGAAAAACAAGTAACTTATAAGGGGAAACCTGTCAGAATTACAACTGACTTCTCAACGCAAACTATGAAAGCAAGAAGAACCCGGAGCAAAGCATTCCCAGTGTTAAAGGACAATAGATGACAATCCAGTTTACTATACCCAGCAAAAATGTTGATTATAGTTGAAGGAGAGAGACAAACCTTCCATGACATTAACAAGATGAAAGAATACATGTCTGGAAAACCAAACCTTCAGAGAATACTTGAAGTAATTCAAACACAGAAGAAAGGAGCAACCATTCCCAGGCACCTAGAAAGAGAAGTCAATAAAAGCATAATTGCAGAAGCAGAAACCTAAACCAAAACCACAAATGAATAATAAGGCAAAAGGAAGCAACACAAACCTATCAGTCATAACCTTAAATATTAATGGACTAAATTCCCCAATCAAAAGACATAGAATGGAAGATTGGGTTAGGAAACAGAACCCATCTATATGCTGTCTACAAGAAACACATCTTACCTTCAAGGAGAGGCACCACCTGAAAGTGAAAGGATGTAAAAAAATATTCCAAGCAAATGGTACCAAAAAGAAAGCAGGTGTTGCTATTTTAATATCAGACAAAACAGACTTCAAAGTAAAAGAAATCAGAAGAGACAAGGAAGGCTATTACGTTTTTATCAAAGGAACAATTCAGCAAGAAGATTTCACAATTATGAATATATATGCACCAACCTCTCGTGCACAGAACTTTATAAAGACAATTCTCCAGGACCACAAGTCACACACTAACCCCAGCACACTCAAAGTAGGGGACTTCAATATCCCACTGAGCCCTTTGGACAGGTCAATGGGACAAAGAATAAACAGAAAGACATCTGAACTGAACGATATGATAGACCAAATGAACCTCATAGACCTCTACCGAATATTCTACCCTAATACCAGAGAATACGCTTTCTACTCAGCACCCCATGGAACATTCTCCAAAATCGACCACATATTGGGACACAGAAGAAACCTCCACAAATACAAAAAGTTTGAAATAATTTCATGCATTCTATCAGACCACAGTGCAATAAAGCTCAACATCAACACCAGGAAAAGCACTACTGTCTACAAGAACACATGGAGACTAAACAGCACACTCTTGATGAATGAATGAATGAATGGGTCAAGGAAGAGATAAAGAAAGAAATAAAAGCATTCCGGGAACTGAACGACAATGACAGTACAACACAACAAAACCTATGGGATACCTTAAAAGCAGTACTAAGAGGGAAATTTATATCCCTGGGTGCCTACATCAAAAAAACAGAAAGAGCACAAGTGAATGATCTAACATTGCAGCTAAAAGCACTTGAGAGTCAACAACACGTGAACCCTAAATGCAACAGACAGGAAGAAATAACAAAAATAAGAGCTGAAATCAACGAAATAGAAACAAAGAAAACAATACCAAAAAAAAATCAATGAATACAAAAGTTGGCTTTTTAGAAGAATAAATAAGATAGACAGACCTCTAGCCCAGTTAAGCAAAAGAAAGAAGGAACAACTCCAAATCAATACAATCCATGATGAAAAGGGAAATATCACAACAGACAAGGAAAAGATCCAGAAAATCATATGGGAACACTTCAAAAACCTATACTCTATCAAATTTGAAAAGCTAGAAGAAATGGATGAATATCTGAAATCCTGGGAATCACAAAAGCTCAACCAGGAAGAGATTGACAGCTTAAACAGACCCATAATATATGAAGAAATTGAAGATGTAATAAGAAACCTCCCAACTGAAAAAACCCCAGGTCCAAATGATTTCACAGCAGAATTCTATAAAACATTTCAAAAAGACCTACAACCATTATTACTGAAATTGTTAAGAAGGATACAATCAGAGGGAATTCTCCCAAATTCCTTCTATGAAGCCAGCATCACTCTACTATCAAATCCAGGCAAAGATACAACTAAAAAGGAGAACTATAGACCCATCTCCGTAATGAACACAGATGCCAAAATTCTAAACAGGATACTGGCAAATCGCATAAAGACTCACATCAAGAACATCATGCAGCATGATCAAGTTGGATTCATACCATAGATGCAGGGATGGTTCAACATTTGAAAATCAATAAATATCATCAAGCACATAAATGGAATAAAAAACAAAAACCACACCATCATCTCAATTGCTGCTGAAAAAGCCTTTGACAAAATCCAGCATCCCTTCATGCTTAAAGTCCTAGAGGGACTTTTTAAGCATCATTCCTCAATGTAATCAAAGCCATATACAGGAAACCCACAGCCAATATCATCCTAAATGGGGAAATGACAGAAACATTCCCTTTAAAGGTAGGAACTTGGCAAGGCTGCACCCTGTCATCACTGCTCTTCAATATAGTGATTGAACCACTTGCTAGAGGAATAAGGCAAGAAAAAGAAATTAAAGGAGTACTAATTGGAAAAGATGAAGTCAAGCTATCCCTATTTGTTGATGATATGATTGTTTACTTAAGGAATGCTAAAATCTCCACCAGAAAATTCCTAGAAACCATTAATAGCTTCAGCAAAGTGGGAGGATACAAAATTAACCTAAAAAAATCAGTGGCCTTTCTTTACACCAACAACAAGCAACTGGAGAAGGAATTCAAGGAGACCTTCCCACTCACAATAGCCTCAAAAACAATAAAGTACCTAGGAACAAACCTAACCAAAGACACCAAAGAGCTCTACAACAAAAAATTTAAACTCTTAAAGAACAAAATTGAAGAAGACATCAGAAGATGGGAAAACATCCCATGCTGATGGATTGCGAAAATTAACATTGTAAAACTGTCCATTCTACCCAAACTCCTACACAGATTTAACACAATTCCAATTTAAATCCCCAAGAGTTTCTTCACAGGCTTGGGGACAAAAAAGTCCTTAAATTTATTTGGAAAAACAAAAGACCCCAAATAGCCAAAACAACCCTGAGTGAAAAGAGCAACACAGGAGGGATCTCTATACCAGACTTCAAACTATATTATAGGCTATAAAGTCATAAAAAAAAAAAAAAAAAAAAAAGCCTGGTACTGGCACAAAAACAGACCTGTTGACCAATGCAACAAAACTGAAGATCCAAACTTTTTCAGCCATCTCATATTTGACAAGGGGGCCAAGAGACACAATGGAGAAAAGACAGCAATCTTCTTCAGCAAGTGGTGTACATTACTTGTAGAAGAATGATAATTAAACTCCTACCTCTTCCCTGGTACAAAAGTCAACTCCAGATGAATTAAAGACCTCAAGTGTAAACCCCAAACTCTGAAGGCAATAGAAGAAAAAGCTGGCAGCAGACTACAAGACATAGGCATAGGTAAAAGACTTCCTGAACAGACAGCAGCTGCTTAAGAATTAAGGTCAAACAATGACTAATGGACCTCATTAAACCTAAAGCTTCTGTGACAATCAAAAGAAACAACACGTAAGTGAAGAGAAATCCCACAGAGTGGGAAGGAAACTTTGCCACAGAAACATCTGACAAATCATTGATTTCCTGAACTATATAAACTACTCAAAAAACAAAGAAGAAAACAAATGACCCACTCAGTAGATGGAGAAAAAGCTGAACAGAGACTTCACAAGTAATTAGAGATGGCTGAGAAACATCTTAAGAAGTGTTCAGTGTCACTAATCATTAAGGAAATGAAAATCAAAGCCACTTTAAGATATCATCTTACTCCAATAAGACTGGCTAGGATGAAGAAAACAAATGATACCAAGTGCTGGATAGATTTTGGGGAAAGGGGAACACTCATCCACTGCTGGTGGGAATGTAAACTCCTACAGCCACTATGGAATGCAGTGTGGAGAACCCTTGGAAGATTGGAATGAACTTGCCATAACCCAGCCAATACCATTCCTGGGCTGTACCCACAAGACTCACCCCACTGCAGAGATACATGCATGTCCATGTTTATTTCGGCTCTCTTCACAATAGCAAGGAGCTGGAACCAACCCAAATGCCCCTCAACTGATGAGTGGATAGAGAAAATGTGGTAGGTACATCTGCACAATGGAGTTCTATGCAGCAGTAAAGAAAGATGACATCATGAGTTTGCAGGAAAATGGCTGGAGCTAGAAGACATCATGCTGAGTGACAGTAACACAGTCCAAAAAAAAAAAAAAAAAAAAAAACAAACGACAATGGTATCCCTCGCTGTGGATGCTAGTGCCGACACCTAGTTGTAAGTATTCTTGTGCATGGCCCCTTGAGCTTTTGTCCAAGCAGTTGAAGTGATGCATTTGGAAACAACACAACAAACAACAACAAAACAACAGAAAGGACTGCATCAAAGAACTGACTGAAACAGTGAACTTCTGCTCAAAACAGTCAACTTTCACATGGAGAATATGGAGAAAGATTGAGAAAGAGATGAAAAGCATGTTTGGCAGAATACATGAGCTCTGGTGGTGTGGGGGGATATGGTGGGGGACATAGGTCTAGATTTGATAATCTCGTACAAAATATATATTAAAACAATAAACCAAATGATGTCAGTTCCCAGAGCCAATCATAGGCCCCCCAATTCCTCACCACTGCACACTGCCGCCCCACCCAGTATCACACACTTAGGCCGTGCTGTTTGCTCCTCCTTGGGGTGGGGTCAGAGAGATTCCGTGACTCCCATCCATGCAGTGCCCTGAGGGGTGCTAGCTACATTTCACTTGACTGGAGATATTGCACAACCAGTGGCAGCCATATGTGTGTATATACCAAATTTAATTGGCTATTAGCTCTTGGAGGAATAATTCAGGACTGATGCCACAAGCTTACATCTTCTAGTGGTTAGGAGATGTTATAAGCCACAATAAGAACTTGTCATCTTTTGCAGAAAAGCTACAGTTCATGGATTAGCATACCATCAAAACATCTGTGTCTATCCCCACAATGTAACTTAGCATAATAATTAGTACTCTTTAAATCCCTGTATTTCTAATTACTTATGCTTTGTTAGTAGGATTAATAAGATATTCCTGGATAGAATGCCAACACATAAAAGGAAACATCCTGAATTGATCAGAGTCCAAAAGGATATCTCCAGCGAAAGTAGACTGTTTTGCTTCTCACCCATTTGTGCCCCTTTCCCAAAGCCTAGGGAGCAATCTGCAGAAGAGGGAGTGTGATTGAATGTAAGGGCTGCAGAGATTGGGGTGAATTGTAAATTTACAGCAATATAGACTGTAATCTTATTTTATCAACATTCTTGTAATGCAAGCCCCGTCAGCTGGACAATGGAAACCTTGGGCTGCATAAGTTTGGAGATAGCTGTTCACAAATTGGTTTTACATGAAGATTGCTTGTATTCATTACTTATAGCTGACAGTTTACCTCATGGTTGTTTTGGGGGGCACAAATTGGCTTTAGTGTGAAAAGTAAAATCTTAGGTCTGGCCTGCCTCCACCCATCACTCAAGATAGGTTTAAGCAGTCGTGTATTCAAGACTGGGTTTCTGGGACTGGAGAGATAGCCTAGCGGTTAAGAGCACCGACGCTCTTGCAGAGGTCCCGGGTTCGATCCCCAGCACCCACATGGCGGCTAAGAACCGTCTATAACTCCAATTCCAGGAGAACTCCAGTTCCAGGGGAATCCGAGACCCTCTTCTGACCTCCGCGGCATTGCTCGACACGAGTGCACAGACCTGCATGCAGACAGTACATTCCTACACATACAAAGATAAAAAAGACTGGGTTTCTTTATGATGCCAACTTCTCTCATGGGCTTGTCTGCCTCCAAAAACAAACAAACAAACAAACAAGCAAAAAAAAAGAAACAAAAACAAAACCCCCAAAAACCAGAGAGATGTAGGAAAATCCAGTTTGAATTGGGGGCTAGTTCTTAGCTATCATCCCTTAAAGTAACTTTGTAATCAAATGTTGTTAAATATCAAAAGCATAAAGGGTCCACTTTATTTTTAAAATTAATTTTTTATGTTCATTTTATATGCATAAGCATGAGTATGTAAGTTCACCTGTGTCATGCAGTGCCCGTGGAGGATAGAACACAGCATGGGATCTACTGAAACTTGAGTTACTGACAGTTCTTAGCTGCCAGCTCAGTGCTGGGGTGCAAACCTAATTCTTCTGCAGGAACAGTGTGCTTTTAACTGCAGAGCAATCTTTCCAGCCCCAACAAGTTCATTTTAAGAAAGTTGACTGCTACTAGGTATAGCCCAAAACTTAAAAGAACACATGTTCTTGGTACAAACCAAAAAATGTTAATGAAAACTGTTCAAGTAAGAAACCAAAATAAATTTGTTTTATAGATAAAATATTAATATATAGTGTTAATGTATTTGAGAAAAAAAGGAAAAAAATCAGTGATTGGATTTTTTTTAATTAGTTAGATTTACTTCCCTTCACACAAAACTCAGTTTGTGGCTGTTGAAGGAGTAGAATTTACTAGAAAATGCACTAGGGAATCTCAGATCTTTTCCAGTTCCTAAGATGAAATTCATCTGTGGTTGCAGTAAGCTCTAATAACAGAGACTTGTTACCAGAGCAGACTTGGACAGCCATTTTGCTGGAACTTTGATTATCTGTCTACCTAGAAATTTTTCAAGTACTAAAAGAAACAAATAAATCTGGTGATAACGAAAAGTTATAGTATTTTAAAAAATTTTCTAATTATTTATTTTTAAGGGAAGTTTAGTTTTAAAACCAATCTGATTCTTATGTAATGTCCTTCTAAGCTTAGGTGATTTGAAGTTTCCTTTTGTTTTGCCCATACCTCTATAATGGAAACTTCATTAATCTCTTTGCAGCTCTGCCCCACAGGCTGCCCTCTGCATCTTCTTAATAACAGCCTGGACAATTTGACATGTATCTCTTTCAAAACTTATTAATGCTATGATAGCTTATGTGTGCTTTACATTTTCTTTTTTTTAATTTTTTAAATTTTATTATTTTTTATGTGTATGGATGTATTGTCTGCATGTAGGTTTTTGCACCCGTGTCTTGCAATGCCGCAGAGGTCAGAATAAGGTGTCGGATTCCCATGAAAATGGAGTTCTCCTGGAATTGGAGTTATGGATGGTTCTCAGCTGCCATGTGGGTGCTGGGGATTGGACCCAGTCCAGCCCCTACATTTTCTTTCAATTAACTGTTAAAATAATATATTTCGTATTCTGTAAAATAATTACATAACCCCTTTACAAAAGGGTAGAAATGAAATTAATACTAAGCAATTTCACTTGAAAATGATGAAAAATCATATACTATCTTGCCAAGAACTCTTAAGAAATAAATTACTTGTAAACTGCATTTATTGATATAATAGTTTGTGTAAAATAAATCACTAATTCCAGTATTTAAAGGAATAAGAGTAGGAATTTTGTGGTGATAAGTCATATATTTGGAAGGCTATGTATATGTGGCATTTGCCAATTTGTGTGAGGGTAAAGAAATTTAAAAAACCCTTATTACCAATAATTTAATAAACTACTTTAGAAATTCTACTTTCATCAAAATCTCTTTTCATCTGATTCTTAAAAGAGCAATAAAACTTTAATATAATGCATTATTGATGCACTGAACAATTTAATCTATTGAAATTCTTTTAGATCTATGATAAAATATGCATTTGGATTTTAAACTAAGTTATGAAAAGGAATAAAATAGAATAGTGCCTTTGTTTAATCACAGAAAACTTATTTACTTTTTTCTTGTTTTGTTTCTGAGGGTGTCCAAATTTCCTCTGGAACTTCACTATACCTCTGAAAGTTATATTTTCAATAACTTAGAACTCATTAGCTTTGGAAACTCATTATGAATGGGAAAAAATCTAATTTGGGGGGCTGAGTAGTTAGAGAGTAGTGCTCTTAAAGAAGATCAGATTTCAGTTTCCAGAACCCATGTCTTGTTGCTCACAACTCCCTGTAACTCTAGCTCCAGGAAATCTATCTCATACTGGACTTCAGGTAATTTCACTCTCTTACACAGAAACACACATAGACACACATAGATATATGTAATTTAAAATAATTTCTTTTAAAAAAGAAAATTATAATTCCCAAGATCAAACTTCTATGCTCACAAGTGGACCATATACCAATAATCAAAGAAGCCTTTCTGCAACAGAGGCTATTACAAAGTTCCACAGGTGGCCACACACACAGAATATAAGTCTGTGAGGAGCCTGGCCCTATGTGGCCCAACCAACAATGGAACCTCTACATAAACACAGTGGAAAGAGCACCAGTGTCCTCAGCTTTCACCACTGAACCTGCCTTATGCAAGAGAGTGTGATTTACACAGAAGGCCATAAGTGGATGATTTTCAGAGAATAAGTGACTGCAGAGTGTGTGTCACAGAATAGGACTCCTATATTAAACCTCACCCATTCATGGTCAGGGACCACTTGGGAAGAAAGGGCAGAAAAATTGTAAGAGCCAAGGTTGGACATGAACATAAGAACAGAGTATTTCAGGGCACTGGAAACTTGCTCAAATGAGCTTGAGGCAATGATGGCATCATACTCAAGACTTAATCAGACAAGGGCCCACCATTCGGTGGTGGGCCCACGGTCCAGCCTGGGAACTGTTTTTAACTGATTACTGCTGGGTGAGGGAGAGTAAATCCTTAAGGTTTCTAGATAAGCAGACTAAACTCCAGTGGATGAACTTGTACTGAAGGACATCAGGATTCAAGTTCTTGACCATATAGAACTCAACATATATGACAAAATGCATGAGGTCTGGTGTGGAGGGGTAATGTGGAGGTGCATAGGTGTGGGAGGAGATCTAAAAGTGTTCAATATCTGGGGCTGCAGGTATGACCTGTCTCAAATAAGCCAAAAAACAAAAGAAGTATTAAGCACACTAAGGGAAAAACTTAAAGTGGTCTCTTTACTTACGTATAGATCATTTATATTATCTATTAAATAATTACTATTTACATTGAAATATTAAAGTTTATCTTGATAGATCTTTGCTGTTAATAAATATTCAAAATTTCAGTAGGATGCTATTGACCAGATCTCTATCAGGATCATAGAAGAAAATTTCCCCAAATTGAGGAAACATATGCCCATAGCAATACAAAAAGCGCATAGTAAACCAAATCTATAGGACCAGAAAAGAAACTCCCCAAGGGATATCATAGTAAAAACACTAAAGGTATAGAACAAAAAGAGACTGCAAAAGAACAAAAACAAATTACAAATAAAGAAAAACTCACCAGAATTACAGCTGACTTTTCAATGCAAAAAATGAAAGTCAGAAGATCTGAGACCAAAGTGTTTTCAGTAATAAATGACTATAGATGTCAGCAGAGAATAATTTACCCAGCAAAAAATGTTTATTGTTGTTGAAGGTGAAAGATAAACCTTCCAAGAAATAAATAGGATGAATCAATATATTTCCATGAAGAAATAAAGAATGAAACAACAGTATTATTGGAACTAATTGAAAAGGACAATACAACACAATAAAACCTCAGGGACACTTAAAGCATTCCTGAGTGGGCAATGTATAGCCCAAAGTATCTATATTAAAAAAAATTACAAAGAAACACAAATAAAGAACTTCACGTTTCAACTAAAGACACATGAAAGCCAACAATAAATGAAACAAAAACCCAACAGACATGAAGAATTAAAAAAAATCAGAGCAGAAATTAATAAAATAGAAACAAAGAAAACAATACAAGAATTAATGATTCCAAGAGCTGGTTCTTTGAAAAGAAGATAGACCCTTAGCACAGTTAACCAAAAGAAAGAAAAGCAACTCCAAATGAACAAAATTAGAGATGAAAGGGGAAAAAAACAAGAGACAACTAAGTACATTATAATGAAACACTTTAAAAATATATATTTTATTAAATTTGAAGACCTTGAGGCTGGAGAGATGGCTCAGAGGTTAAGAGCACCAGCTGCTCTTGCAGAGGACCCGGATTCTATTCCCAGGGTTGTTTGAGATTACCAAGGAGGAACCTTCAAAGATTTCCTTAAGAAAAGCATGACATCTTTTAGCAAAAAAAATTAAAAAAAAAAACAGAAAGAAAATCCTCCAATTCAGGTGATATATATATATATATATATATATATATATATATGCAATATATACATATATGTATATATACTTGTATTGTATATATATATGCAATACATATAAATGCAATATATATGTATATATATACATGTATGTATATATATGCAATACATATAAATGCAATATATATGTATATATATATATATGCAATACAAGTTGGAGACAACAACAAAAAATAAGTGGAAAAAACTCTGGAAAGACTCAGAAAAAGATGCAAGACAAGTATGGCAGAGTGCAGGAACTCAAGTGGGGTGGGGGTGATGGAAAGGGAAGTGACTCTAAAGCTGGTTGAGAAATGATGTATGATGTATGGAAAAAAGTTTAATAACAAAAAAAAATAAATTAAAAAAAGAAAAACTGATACAACCAAAAAATATAGTACCATATTCTTAATTAACTTTGATACAAAATTCTCAACAAAATACTTTCCAAACACATACAAGCACACATCAAAAAGATTGTCTGTTGGAGACCAGGATGATTTTGCTTAAGAGCAAGGTGAAGCATTGGACCTTGAATCCCAGACTCAGATAAGGGGAGATGCTGGAAACAGTATTCTCACAAATCCTACCAGGTGGAATAATGCATGAGCAGGTGGCTAGGTGAGGGGCTTTGAGGTTCCTCGTTCTGGGAAAATCATCTTGGTTAATGACCTTCAGTTGTTATCTGCCTCAAACTGGTTCTTTGTATAAAATTCTCCTGACTTCTATGTAAAACAGTCACCTGTCAGATTCCAAAATTATGGCTCCCAGGGCAGTAGACATAGCCTGAACAGCAGAGGCAGAATCAAGGGACAGGAATATTGGAGCTGTAAGCAGCAGCTGTGGACCTCAGGGAGCAAGAGGCAGCAAAGGTGGTCCACAGGCAGCAGGAGGTGGCAGAGGCACCCTGCAAACATAAGGAGGTTCCACTAGCAGCGACATTCCAGACTCCCTGCTCACTAAATAGGAAACAACTGGGGCCCTTCCTTTGGCTCCAGGATAGTCTTCCCTGCCTCTGGACCAAATACACATGTTGGCAACCAGCTAGTAGGCCAAATCTATGTAGTGTGGCAGTTCCGTGAGTACACCCCTCCCAGTGAGTGTACAAAGTTGGCCTTTGATGGGTGGTGAGAGTCCCCAACTGTGCAGTGAATGTGGTGTTCTGTATTCCCTACCCACTGTCAGGCAAACACCTGGGGCTCTTCCCTCAGCTTCAGGCTAGACTTCCCTGACCCTGGACCCAGATCCGGAAATTTACAGCCAGCCTGGGGGAGCTGGTGGGCGGACCCCATGTGGTGAGGGCTTCAAGCCTGTCTGATGGTTGTGTGTCTCCACATTCTGGAGGAACTTCTGAATGGCTGGGCAAGGGGTGGCTGGTCTCTCCAGTACAAAGTCAGACCTGAGAACTTGAAGACTAGAACAACCACTCTTGCATACCTAATAAGAAGACAACAAAGACACCTGAAGAATAGAAGCAAAGCCAACCTTTAATAAAGAAACACTGAGATTCCTACCAGAATCACTAACAATAAAAGAAATCCAAAAATCTCAACCTAAAAACAATAGCATGGAAAACCCAAATAATAAGGCTCAGCCAAATACTACTAGTACTGTAGAAGATGCCTATAATGAGGAACCCCTAGATGTAACTCAAGACACAGATCTTAAAAGAACTATCTTAAACATGATCAAAGAATTCAAAGAATTTAGAGAAGACACAAAGAAATCAAAGTACTAAAAGAAGATAAGGATAAACTAAAAGAAGATACTGATAAATTTCTGAATGAATTCACAAAAGATATACAAAAACACTGAAAAAAACTAAGGCAGAAATGAAAATGGAAGTTGAACACTCAATAAGCCATTTGGAAAGGATGGAAGAAAGCCTAAATAACAGAATGTATGAAGTAGAAAATAGAATATCAAAACTGGAAGACAACATAGAAGAACTGGATCACTCAAGAATATTATGAAAAAACATTAAAATTACAATAATGAAATAACCAGGAACTGTGGGGCAACATGAAAACACCAAACCTACACATCACTGATGAAGGAAGGAGAAGAATCCCAGGATAATGGTATTGTCCAGAACTTCAACATGATTGAAGAAAAGAATTTAACCAAATTAAGGATAGACACCCCCATACAAATACAAGAAGCACATAGAACACCAAGTAGACAAGACCCCAAAAGAAATTTCCCATTCCATATCAGTAAAAACATTATATGTTCAAAATAATGAGAGAATACTGAAAGCTGCGAAAGAAAAACATACAAAGGAAAACCCATCAGAATTACAGCTGATTTTTCATTGCAAACAATGAAATCCAGAAGAACTTAGGCCAAAGAATTCCCTGTTTTAAATGACTATAGATGTCAACCCAGAATACTTTACCCAGCAAAAATGTCTATTATAGTTGACGGAGCAAGGAAAACATTTCTTTTTTTTTTGTTTTAAGTGACTAGCCTTTTTTTTTTTTATTTGTTTTTGTATGTGTATGAGTGTACTGTCTACATGTAGTTTTGTGCACCCATGTCATGCAATGCCGCGGAGGTCAGATGAGGGTCTCGGATTCCCCTGGAACTGGAGTTCTCCTGGAATTGGAGTTACAGATGGTTCTTAGCCACCATGTGGGTGCTGGGGATCAAACCCGGGTCCTCTGCAAGAGCAGTCGGTGCTCTTAACTGCTAGGCTATCTCTCCAGCCCCAGGAAAACATTTCATAACATAAATAGGCTGAAAGAATTTATATGTAGAAAGCCAGCCCTTCAGAGAATACTTGAAATGATACAAAGAGCAGAAGGAAGGAATGACTATTCCTAAGCAGGAACAGAAAATATTTAATGAATGTATTATTATTGAAATACAAACTTAGAACATGAACACACCAAAAACCAAAATGATGGGAAGCCAAAAAATTTTTTTTTCTCAATATCAATGAACTAATCTCTCTAATCAAGAGTCATAGACTAGTACAATGAATCAAGAAAAAAAATCATCTTTTATTGTCTGCAAGAAACCTATCTCACCTTCAAGGACAGGCACTCTATTAACGTGAAAGGATGGAAAAACTTTTGCAAACAAACGGCACAGGAGTTGCTATTCTAACATCAGACAATATGCATTTCATACACAATGAGATACAAGCACAACCAGGTTTATTGTTGCTCTTTTCATAATAGTGAAGAGCTGGAAGCAACCCAGGTGTCCCTCAACTGACAAGTAGATAATGAAGATGTGGTACATTTATAAAATCCAGTTCTATGCAGTTGTGAAGAAAGACAACATTATGAGATTTGTAAGCAAATGGATCGACCTGGAAGATATTATGTTAACTGAAGTAACACAGTCTCAAAGAAACAAACAATGTACATCATCCCTCAGTTCTGCTTCTTAACAATGAATTCTTATATTTTAAAAACAAACAATGTACATCATCCCTCAGTTGTGCTTCTTAACAATGAATTCTTATATTTAAGTCAAATTGGGTAATTGGTCACTAAAGATAATATCACATTGACCATTATTGCTATAGATATAGTTTGAAATATATGCCTCTATTTCCCTCAGTTCTAAGATTTATGGGAAAGAACAAATCTCTTTTTTAAGTACATTAAAATATATACCAACCATGTAATTTAGGAATCTAAAGTTATGTATATATTTTTACCTGTATGTATACAACAAGCTTATGGTTAAACTATAGGTTAAAATTTTGCATTTAACCTATAATTTAATTTCAGGCTTCATAAATTTGCTATGTCTAAGGACTGTAAAAATATAAAGCTAAGAGTAGAATCATGCAATGAGCCTTTGACAAGATTCAGCATCACTTCATGTTTAAAGCTCTAGAGGGAATTTGACTGAACGGAGCATTCCCAATATAATCAAAGCCATATACAATGAACCCACAGAAAACATCATCCTAAATGGAGAAAAATTAGAAGCATTCCCCTTAAAGGCAGGAACCTGGCAAGGATGCTCCCTATCACCACTCCTCTTCAATATAGTGCTTGAAATGCTCGCTAGGGCAATAAGGGAAGAAAGGGAAATTAAAGGAGTATTAATTGGAAAACAGGAAGTCAAACTGTCCCTTTTTGCACATGATATGATAGTTTATCTGAGGGATGCTAAAAACTCCACCAGAAAACTCTTAGAAACGATTAAGTGTAGGAGAAGTAAGCCCTGCCACTGAACATACACTGAGCATGCTCAATTATAACTTCTCCATGGAGCCAACTTGAAATCTGCCTAGCAGCCTGGTGACAGACAAGGCAACCTCAGGTTCAACCTATGGGAGAAAAGACACATCAACTGCCAGCCAACTGACACACTAACTGCCACCGACCCAGCAACCAATGGGTTGCAGGGAAGGGGTATAAAGATCTGCCTGATTCCTGCAATAAATGAGCCTGCTGTTGCCTTTCACCTGGCTCCCAGTCTATCTTTGACTCTGTGCCTTCCTATCCCCACCTCAATGGGTCCTGTCCTGGGATGGCCTGCTACAATTAAGAGTTTCAGTAAAATGGCAGAATACAAAATTAACCTAGAAAGATAAGCAGCCTTTCTTTACACCAACAACAAGCAACTGGAGAAGGAATATAAGGAGAACTTCACACTTACAATACCCTCAAAAAAAAAAAAATTCCTGTAAACAAACCTAACGAAAGATACCAAAGATCTCTATAACAAAAATTTTAAAACCCTGAAGAAGAACATTGAAGATGGCATCAAAAGATGGAAAAAGCTCCCAGGCTCATGGATTAGAAAAATTAATATAGTAAAAATGTCTATTCTGCCCAAATTAATATACAGATTCAATATAATATCAACTAAAATCCCTACGAGTTTCTTTACAAACTTAGAAAAAAAATCCTTAATTTTATATGGAAAGACAAAAGACCCTGAATAGCTAAAGCAACTCTGAGCAAAAAATGCAAACGGGGGGATGACCTTACCAGAATTCACACCATAGTCATAAAGACAGGTTGATAGTGGCAGGAGCCAGACCCATTGACCAATGGAACAAAATTAAAGATCCAAACAAGCTCATACAATATCAGCCCCCTCATATTCGATAAAGGGTCGTCATTGGAGGGAAGATAGCATCTTCAACAAATGGTGCTTGCAAAACTGGATTACCATTTGTAGAGAACAAAATTAAACCCATACCTCTCCCCTTGTACAAAAATCAACTCCAAATGGATCAAAGACCTCAATGTGAAACCCCGAAATTCAGAAAGTGATAGAAGAAAAAGTTGGTATCAATCTACAAGACATAGGAGTAAGAAAAGACTTTCTAAATCACGGCAGCTGCACAAAGGAAATAAGGTCAACAGCTGACAAGAGGGAACTCATCATACATAACTCATAAGTTTTTGTGCAGCAAAAAACAATCAAGGAAGTGAAGAGAAAACCAGAGTGGGAAGAAACCTTCACTAGTGATACAACTGACAGATCGTTAACATCCAGAATATATAAACTTTTCAAAAACCAAAGAAGAAAACAAATGACTCACTCAAAAGATGGAATAAAGAGATGAACAGAGACCTCACCAATGAGGAAGTAAAGATGCCTGAGAAACATCTTAAAAAGTGTTCAACATCATTAATAATTAAGGAAATGCAAATTAAAACCACTCTAAGATATCATCTCACTCAGATAAGACTGGCTAAGATCCAGAAAACAGAAGATGCCAAATGCTTGAGAGGTTGTGGGAAAAGGGGAATACTCATCCACTGCTGGTGAGAATGTAAACTCATACCACCACTGTGAAAAGCAGTGTGGAGAACACTTAAAGGAGTCAAAATGAGCCTATCACTTGACACAGCTGAACTACCCCTGGGTATATATCTACAAGACTCATCCTACAACAAACATGTGCAAATTTATGTTTATTGCTGCACTCTTCACAATACTGGAACCAACCAAAATGCCCTTCAACAGAGGAGTGGATAATAAAAATGTGGTACATCTACATGTAAAGATAGATGACATCATGATCTTTGCAGGTAAATGGATGGAACTTGAAGCCATTATGCTAAGTGAAGTGACACAGTCCCCACAAAGCAAACAGGGAATGGGTTCCCTCATTTGTGGATGCTAGCACCAAATTTCCAGTTGAAAGGCAAGCTGAGCAACGTTATTGTTATATTTCTTTCTATCTGAAAGCAACTGTGTTGTTATAATCTGAATCTCTTAATGGGCCCTAGAATTAACTTACCACTTATTTTCAAACATAGTCATTAATGTATATGGGTGGAAGGTATGTATTCATAATTTAGAATAATATAAAATTAAATGAAAAAATGTGAATTCCTACACATATTTTGGAGTTAACATTCAGTTTATTCCCAGAGGACATAATTCTGATACATATATGACATTTATATAGGCATATTTTCAAACAATACAAATGGGAGGGAACAACAACAACATAAGGACTGGGTCAAAGAATGGATTGATGCAGTTAAATTCTGCACAAAGCAATAAACCTCCACAGAAAAAAACTTTAAAAATATTGAGAGAAAGATACAGGACATATATGGCAGAATTTATGAACTGGGGTTGGGTGGGGGGAAAAGAAAGGGGAATATGTCAAAACTGAACTGAAAATTGATGTATGAAATACACAAAACATCAATAAAAGTATATATATAAAGAGTAGAATCATGAGTATCATGATTAATCATGATACTCATGATTCTACTCTTTATACATGCTCCCAAAGCAGAGAGTTGAAGTGATGCTTAGAGTTCTAGAGTGCAAGAAGGCTGTGATATGTTTCAACTAGAAATCACATTGTTTTATAAGCTTTGTTCAAAGCATAAAGTACAAGCTCTTAGCTGTGATTTTGATGCTAATGAAGTAAGAATGTACAGAATATGGATATGGTGTTTTTATAACAAAGAATACATAAAACAAGGTTATATGAGGATGACTTTATAAAGTAGAAACAGAAAATTAGAAAATATTGATAAAAGCTATAAAATTTTAGTTACAAAAATGAGTAAGCCCTGAACAACATGGTAGAAATAATGAACAATTTTGTAGTGTATGCTTAAGTCATTCTAAGAGGGTTGAATTTAAATGTTTTCAACAAAGAGAAAGAAAATGGTAACAAATTACATAGTGATTGACTAATGAATATTTTGTGACCAGAGACCTCAGAACTTACCTCTGTAATTATTTAAGAAATGATAATCTGATATTTGGTAATATAATGCTTTTGAAGTCATAATTAGCATAAATGGCAACTCTGTGTATATAGTTTTAATGTTATTATTTGATTTAAAAACATATTCAATAAAACTTGTTTAAGCCTTAGTCCTTGGGGAAATAACCTGATTCTCTGCACAAAAGACAGAAATCCTGGGAGTGACTGTGCTCCTATGGGGGGAAGGCACCTTTGATCTTACCTTCCTGGGGTTGGGGGCTGCACACACATAATTAGTGGAAACCTTCACAATCATCCACCATGATTAAGTCAACTTTATTCAAGAGATGCAGGGATGGTGAAATATACATAAGCCAATAAATGTCATGAATCATATAAATAAATTTAAGAACAAAAATCTCATGGTCACCTAAAGAGTTGCAAAAAATGTTTTTGATAAAATTCTGCATGTATTTATGCTAAATGTCCTAGAGGGAATTGGCTTGGAGGTAATATACCTTAATATAATTAAAGCTATATGAAATAATCCCAGCAAGAATCATTCTAAAGGGAGAAAAACTGGAAGTATTCTCCTCAAAATCAAGAACCACACAAGTATATCCACTGTCTCACATTTTTTTCTATTCTTTATTTTTTTTTTCACTTTAACATAGTAATAATTTATGAGTACAAGCATCCTTCATGTAAAAATTTGCAAGCAGTGTTGCCCAAATCACAATGCCCAAGGGTCCCACCATCCACTTGGGGGTCTTATATGTTCACAAGTGATCAAAAAGTGTCCAGTCTATATTGTTGTAGTTTCACCATTCACCCCAATCGCAGCCTTTACATTCTACATGCCCCTCTTCCGCAGGTTGTTCCTAGGCTTGAGAAGGGGCACAGGTGAACAAGAAGCAAACAGTCTACTTTCTCTGGAGCTGTTGACTTGGATTTCGGTCAATTCTGGGTGTTCTTTCATGGGCTGACAGTTTGTCCAGGAATAACCTTTCGATCCTACTAATGAACGCACAAGCAATTAGATATATAGGTATTTAAACGTATTTATTTATGGTAGTTTTACTTTGGTATAGACACAGATGTTTGGATGGGTATTAATCCATGAATTAAGTTTTTCCTGTAAAATATGCCAGGGTCTTACTGTGCTTTAGTAAACATCTCCTAACCGACCATGAGAATGTAAGCTTGTGGCATCAAGCCATGGGGTTATTCCTCAAAGGAGAGAGCTAATACCAATAGATTTGGGATATACAGACATATGCGCGCCACTGCGTCACAGTATTTCCAAGTAGGTAGGTGTGCTCTATGCTACAAGGAGTCTTGCTTTGTTCTCCAGAGCCTATTTGCTTTATTGGTTTAGTGGCCTTTGGTAAACTCGGCATTCCAGGGACCAACTGTTACACTTGAAAGTATGCGTCTAAATACATCTTTCCAATGCTTACATCTGTCTTTCGACAGCAGGGCCTATCGCCTCCTCTTCTTCAGGTATCCCAGTTTACAGTCAAGCCTTTACCCTTTGGGGGACTGGATCCCCTGACAACATTTCATTGCTGATATCAGAGCTCTCCTGTATTAATATATTTGCTTAGTGCATAGCTTAAGAGACTTTAGTATTATTGGTTTCTGAATAGAGATAACTTTTTTATAATTCCTAGTCATTAGTCAATTAAGAAGGCATTTTTACTAGTTTTATAACAGATTACTTCTATAACAGTTGGCTCCAATTTACAGTTGGAGAACGACTCTCATCATCTCATTCCTTTCTCTTTTTCTATGAGGGGAGGTAAAGAAGTCTCTCGTATTAAAACTTTGCAGCCCCCTAGAAGGTAAGATTCATTAGGACTATTATATAGTTGTTACAAGTAGGATCCACAGAGGGGTTTGATGCTGTAGCATCTGGAGCTTTTTTCCTTTCAATGTTCAACTGGCAACCTTTCTGCTGGCACTTCCTGGTACATCTCTACACAAAAAAAGCTAGTCTTTTCTTTCTCAGCCATAAAGTTGGTGACATTTTGACCTTTGGAACATAAAATCTTTTCCTTAGTTAGTTTTAGTTTTGAGATTTGAATTGCAAAGTTTTTCAATATTCTACACCTTTTTTTTTTTTTTTTTGACCCATGAGTCTCAAAAAGGCAGTTGTATTACACATACTAGGCAGGAATCAAGGCGCAGATTTCATCAAATTCACCCAAGCTGTTTGGGGTGACTATATGTTGTTAACTTGGAATCAAACTTATTTTTTAAGTTAAATCATCCCACAGGTAAAGAGAATGCTACAAGATGATAATGTACAACAGAAAAATTATAAAACATTTGTATGTGCCAATCCAAAGTTATTATTATACCAGATTTTATTTCTGTTGTGTATGAATGTACTGTCGCATGCAGGTCTGTGCACCCGTTTGTGCAATGCCTGGAGTAAAGAGGGTGTCGGATTCCCCTGGAACTGGAGTCTCTTCACTGGAGTTTCAGACGGTTCTCGGCCGCCATGTGGTGCTGGGGATCGAACCTGGCCCTGTATAGAGCGGTCAGTGCTCTTAACCGCTAGGCCATCTCCCTGGCCCCGCATTACCGTTTTTTTGACAACCTTTAAGCCAATGTTTAATATACACATATTTACTTTTACTAAGTCCTAAAACACCATGCAACCTGTAGACAGAGCCTGGGCAAAATATTTAAAGTCAGTTAAATATACATTAATCGAATATAGACCCATGTCCCTCTCCCAACTCTCCCACCCCTCCCTATTCAGCATTTCAGTCAGTTTTCTGATGCAGTCTTTCTCTGTGTTCTTTTAATATGCATCCCTCTCCACAAGAAATATGACAACTGGGTTATTGGTGCTAGCCCCACATATAGGGATACATCATCATTTGTTTCTGGGCGTGTTCACTTCATTTAAATAAATTCTCTAGTCTCATCCATTTACCTGCAAAGTTCATGATGTTGTCTTTCTTTACCGCAACATAGAACTCCATTCTGTATACGTACCAATTTTCTATACACTCATCATTTGAGGAACATTTGGGTTGGTCCAGCTGTTTGCTATTGTGAACAGAGCTGCAAAATATAGGTGTGCATGTATTTCTGCAGTAAGATGGTTTGTGGGTATATAAGTCAGGAGTGGTATGACTGGGTCAAATGGCAAGGTCATTTTGAGTCTTCCAGGGTCCTCCACACTGCTTTCATAGTGGCTGTACAAGTTTACATTCCCACCAGCAATGGAATGAGTGTCCCTCTTTCTCCCAACCAACTTCCAGCACTTGATATCATTGTTTTCTTGATCCTGGCCAGTCTTATCAAGAGTGAGATGATATCTTAGAGTGTCTTAATTTTGCTTTCCTAATTATAGTGATTTTGAACAGTTTTAAGATGTTTTTCAGCCAACTCTAATTCCTCCTTTGTGAAGTCTCTATTTAGTTCTTTGCTCCATCTTTTGAGTGATATTTGTTTTCTTTGTTTTTTGAGTAGCTTGTATACTTCGGAAATTAATGCTTTGTCAGATGTATCTGCAGTGAAGGTTTCCTCCCACTCGTGGGTTTTCTCTTCACTTCTTATTATTTCTTTTGATGTACAGAAGCTTTTGAGTTTAATGAGGTACCACTTTGCCAATTGTCCATTATCTGTGCAGCTGTTTTGATTTAGGAAGTTTTTTCCATGCCTATGTCTTGTAGTCTGCAGCTAAGTTTTTCTTCTATCACTCCAGATTTTGGGTTTCACGTTGAGGCCTTTGATCCATCTGGAATTGACTTTGTACAGGTAGAGTAGGGAGTTTATTTTCATTCTTCTACAGTGGTGATCCAGTTTTGACAACAAACCTCGAAGATGCGTCTCCTCCATTGTGTTCTTTGACCCCTTGTCAAATATGATTGGCTGAAATTGTATGTGCTAAGGTCTGGATCTTCCGTTTTATTCCATTGGTCAACTGGTCTGTTTTTGTGACAGTACCAAGCTTGTTTTTATGACTATAGCCCTGTAGTAAGTTTGATCTGGTAGAGCGATCCCCTTGTATTGCGCTTTTCACTCAGGGTTACTTTCGCTATTTGGGGTCTTTTGTTTTTCCAAATTAAATTGAGGATTTTTTTTTTCCAGCCTGTAAAGAAGCTCTTGGGGATTTTGATTGTGATTGCATTAAATTTGTACACGAGTTTGGGTAGGATGGGCATTTTTACTATATTCCCCAATCCATGAGCATGGGAGGTTTGTTCATCTTCTGATGTCTTCCTCCATTTCCTTCTTCAGGGTTTAAAAAAAAATTTGTTGTAGAGATCCTTGTGTCTTTGGTTACGTTTGTTCCTAGGTATTTTATTGTTTTGGAGGCTATTTGAGTGGGAAGGTCTCCTCATAGTCTTCTTCAGTTGCTTGTTGTTGCTGTAAAGACCATTGATTTTTTAGATTTATTTTGTGTCCTGCCATTTACTGAAGTGCTTAATCATTTATAGGAGTTTCTGTGGAGTCCTTAGCATCCCTAGGTAGACAATCATATCTTCGCAAAGGGATAGTTTGACTTCCTCTTTCTAATTAGAACTCCTTTTATTTAGAAAGGGTATCAAGCACTATATTGAAAAGGAGTGGTGACAGGGGAACCTTGCCGAGTTCCTAACTTTAAGGGGAATACTTCTGTTCTTTATCCATTTAGGATGATATTGGCTGTGGGTTTCCTGTATATGGCTTTTATTGCATCGAGGAATGATCTGCTCCAGTCCAATTCCCTCTAGGACTTTATACATGAAAGGATGCTGGATTTTGTCAAAGGCTTTCCCCGCATCATTGATGATGATGTGGATTTTGTCTTTCAGTTCATTTATATGCTTGATAATTTATGATTTTTGTATGTTGAACCTTCCCTGAATCTCTGGTGTGAATCCAACTTGGTCATGATGGATGTATCTTGATATGGGGTCTGTATGCGATTTGCCAGTATCCTGTTTAAATTTTGGCATCTGTGTTCATTAGGGTGAGGGTCTATAGTTCTCCTTTTTGGTTGTATCTTTACCTGGTTTTGGGTAAAGCATGATCGCTTCATAGAAGAATCTGGGAGAATTCCCTCCATTTTGTATCCTTCTAAACAACTTGAGTAGTAATGTTGTAAGCTCTTTTGAATATTTTAGAATTCTGCGTGAAACCACCTGGGCTTGGGCATTTTTTTGGTTGGGAGCTACTTATTACATCTTCAATTTCTTCATGTATTATGGATCTAGTTTAGAGCTGTATCTCTTCTTGGTTGAGCTTTGGTGCTTCCCAGGATTTCGATATTCATCCATTTGTTCTAGGTTTTCAAACTAGTAGAGTATAGGTTTTTTGAAGTATTCCATATGATTGTCTGGATATTTCAATCATCTTTTGTGAATTTCCCCTTTAGTCACAGTCCATTGATTTGGAATTGTTCCTTCTTTTTTTCGGTTAACTGGGTAGAGGACTCTATCTTGTTTATTCTCTCAAAGAACAACTTTGGATTCATTAATTTTTTTGTATGGTTTCTTTGTTCTACTATGTTTCTTTGTCTATTTCATTCATCTGATTTTTGTTTTTTCTTCTTGCTGCTGCGTTAGGTTCCTTTGTTGTTGTCCTCAAGTATTTTAGCTGCAGTGTTAGATCATTCACTTGTGTCTTTCTGTTTTATTAATGTATGCAATTAGAGCATATTCCCTCTTAGGACTGCTTTTAAAGTGTCCCAAACAGTTGTTTGCTGTGTTGTTATTATCATTGTCATCATTTCCAGGAGATGCTTTTTTTTTTCTTTCCTCTGACGCATTCATTATGCCAAGAGTGTACTGTTTAGTCCCGTGTGGTTTCTTATAGGTTTTTAGGGTTATCCTGGTTCTGATATTTGATTTATGCCTGTGGTCTGATAGAATGCATGAGATTATTATCTTTTGTATTGTTGAGTTATTTCCCTGTGTCCTCATATATGGTACTATTTTGGAGATGTTCTGTAAGGTTTCTGGAGTAGAAATGTTATTCTCTGGTGTTGGTGGGGAAATATTCGATATGTCTGGAGGTCTTTGTGTATTGTGTCATTTCACTATTCAGATGTCTCTCTGTTTATCTTTTGCCTGTTGAGCTGTCTAAAGGTACTAGTGAAGGGTATTGAAGTCCCCTACTATAGTATTGTCCTGGGATTAATCATGCCTTGAGATCTTTAGAATTGTCTTTAATAAGTGGCAATTGAGTGCATGAGTTGGTGCAGTATTCATATTGTGAGATCTTCATCTATTGTTCTTTAATAAGAATGTAATGGCCCTCTTATTCTTTGATTTAATGCCTTTGAAGTCTGTTTTGTCTATTTAGAATATCAACACCTGTTTTCTTTTTGGTACGAATTTGCTTGGAATATTTTCTCATCCCTCACCTTAATGATGCCTATCCTTGAATGAAACGGGTTTCTTGTAGACAGCAATAATGTAGAACAGCATAAACATTTTTTCCTATCCATTCTCGCATCGTCAGCTTTTGACTGGGGGTTTATTACATTAATATTTAATGAAAGATGGAGTTTGCTGCCTTTCACCTTATATATCCATTTGCAATTCTGCCTCGATTAACTCCATGGTTATATTTTTATTAGTTTCTTATCCCAGGTGTTGAGGGATTGTTGCTCCCTCTTCGCCCTTTGAATTGCTCAAGTGTTAGAAAATTGGTTTTCGGACATATATCTACATCTTGTTTATGTGCATGGAGATTTTTCTTCTCCTTCAACTATGCTCGCGACATTTTTGCTGGGTAAAGTATTCTGGGGTGTGCATCCATAGTCCCTTATAAACACGGGAAGCTTTGGCTCCACGTCTTCTTGCTTTCTTGGTTTGCAACAAGAAGTCAGTTGTAATTCTGAGTGTTTTCCTTTGTATGTGACTTGTTTTTCTTTTGTAGCCTTCAGAATTGTGTCTTTTTTGGCATCTAGCATTTTAACTATGATATGGCGTGGGGGAGTTTCTTTTCTGATATGTCTATTTGTAGGTCTATGTGCTTCGTTATTGTATGGGGTTGTCTAATTTTAGTTTGGGGAAATTTTCATCTATATCTGTTGAAGATCTGGTCAATGATTCTCTTGAGATTCTTCCCTTCCTATTCTATGAGCGGAGGTTGATCTTAGTCATAGTGTCATATTTCTGGGTTGTTCTACTTTGTGTAGTTTTAAATTTTTCATATTCTTTATTTGACTTTTTTAGTTCTGGTTATCTTCCAGATGCTTTCTTTGTTCTGCTTCCCCATTCTACTCTGAGGCTTTTTTCTTTCCTTTCTTCTGATTGGATGAGTAGTGTTTTTGTCTGTTTTCATTTCATCCTGTGGTTTTTTTTTTTTTTTTTTTTTGAGTTTTTTTCTTCCTTTGTTCCTTTTTTTTTTTTGTTTGTTGGTTGTTTCCTTTTTCAGTGGTTTCTACTTGCCTTTTGGAGTTTTTTTTTTTCTCCCTCTGTTCTTTCTGGAGTTGTCATATCTGTTTCTTTCATCTTTCCCGAAGTTGTCATTGTATCCCTCTAGGTTCTCTTTGAGTTTTCCTTCTCTCTCTTTATTTCTCTGAATTCTTCTTGTTATTTTCTTAATTTCTCTGCATAGTCTGCAGTTATTCCTCTAAACTTGTGCTCTCAGGAGCCCTCCTGCACAAAGACACGAGGCACCTAACCCACCCACCGGTCCTTCACGCATTTTTAATATAATACTTGAAACTCTATCTAGAACAAGTAAGACAAGAGAGCAATTTAAGGAAACAATAAAAAGAAGAGATAATAGTAAGGTAGATTATTGAACAGAGATGCCAAAACACCAGGAAAGTCCTAGAAATGAACACTTTCTGTAATGTGTATATTATAAAATCTATCTACAAAACCCACTAGCCATCTATACACCAATACACATTTTAAAGAAAAGTTCATGGAAACCCTCCCATTCACAAAGCTTAAAAAGAAAGTATCTTGGAATATACTGATAAAGAAATTAAAGATCTCTACATTGAAATATTAAATATTAAAAGACTGAGGAAGACACCAGAGGATGGAGATACCTCGATACTTTGTAAAATTAATATTTTGTAAATGCCCATCGTGCCAAAATAAACTATAGATAGAATGCAATCTTAAACCAAAATCTCTATGATGTTCTTCACAGACTTAGAAAAACAAAATAGTAATTCAATATGGAATCACAAAAGACCTGAATAGCCAAACAACCTGAGCACAAGCAGAAATGCCAGGGGCTTCTATTCAGATTTCAACTATATACAGAGTAAGCATAAAATCCACAGGGTATGGCACAAAGACCATATCAATGAAACTAATTGAATAAATGAGTATGCCACCTGAAAATGAAAAAAGAGACAAAAAATCATTGAAGAAAAATAGCATCTTCATCAAAGATCTAGGCAAAACTGGGATCTTCACCTGTAGAAGAAAAAGCTGACCCATATCTTAACTTTACATAAAAGCCAACTGCAAATGGACCAAAACATCGGCAGCAACTACAAGATATAAGTGTAAGAACTTTCTAAATTGGACGTAGTTGTTGCACAGGCTTTCAGCAATCGACGTAACAGTGGGAATCTCATTAAACTCAAAGACTACTGCAACAGGCAAAAAAAACCAAGGAATGAGAGAAAACACACATATACGGAAGAAATTTACTCTAGCTGCAAATCAACAGAGGTTTAACATCCAGAATAACCAAAAACTGAAAAAAGAAGAATAAGAAAAAATGACTAAATTAAAAGAAGACAAGATATGAACAGAATTCAAAATAAGAAAGGAAGATGGCTAAGACAATCTTAAAAAGTATTTAACTTCCTCTAGTAATTAGGGAAACAAATTAACAATCATTTTAAATTCTCTATTCCCAGTAAACTGGGCTAAGATCAAGAGAAATAATGATACCAAATGTCGGGAAATTGGATGTGGGAAAAGGGACATCATGTGGCTGAATCGCATTTTGGGGAACCCTGTTCTGGACCCTGTGTGGAAAGCAGTGTGGAGAACTTAATAAATCTTATAATGTCATCACAAATACACAAAGGACTCATCCTACTGCAGAGAACTTGTGAACCATGTTTGTTGGCCACTATTTTCTCAATAACTAAGAAATGAAAGACCAAGGTGTGCCTGTCAACTAATGAAAGAATAATGAAATATGGTACTTTACACAATGGATTCCCACTTAGAGTTGAAAGAAAGGATATGATCATGATATTTCAGGTAAAGGATGAATACGAGAACTTATATGCTACAGTGAAGGACAACAGATTAATAAAACAATGTATGTTCTCTTTCATTTTTTACATACACCCAAATCCTCAAATGTGAGGTGTAGACCGATGAAGATCTAGCAGCCAGGAAAATGGAAAGGAAACAGGTAATAAAAGATAGAGCATCTAAGAGAGAAGAGAGAGACAGCTCTCACTAGGGAAAAATGGATAAAGTGAGGGCAACTTAAATGGGAGAAAAAGTGAGATTTATGCTAGGAAATTGAGTATGGGAAAGATGACTCAAAGAGTATGGACCAAAAAAAGACTAGTATTATCAAGGAGAAGTAAGAGAATATGGATACGCTTTAATGGAGGGCCATGGAGGGAAAGTTAGCAGGGAAGGGAGAGAGGTTATGCTGTGGCCAGCAGATCAAAACTAAAGGGAATCATATCAGTATGACCAAAATCTGTTGACAAATTACACATCAATATCTTTACATGATCCATTGTGGCATAAGTCTGAGGCACATATGCAAAAAGAGTGCCACACAGGAGAACCTTTCTTTTGAATTGATGTCAGGTAGTCAAAAGACTCCCGAATACTCCATTCTATTGCCTCAACACTTGAATTTCCTCCCATACTTGGATGAAAGACCCCATTGCTGAGGAATATATTTTTCAACTAAGGATTTGGAACACTTGAGGTAGAATACCTAGAAGACCTTCCCCTAATGCTAGCTTTCATAGCTTTGGAGGGATAGCACCTCTTAGGGAGAGACAAAGGCCCAACATCAGCTTTAAGACCAAGCAGTCACAATCAATGACTAGCACAGCATATGGCATTGGTTCAATACTGACACTTTTTTTCCTGGGTGCAACATTGGATACATCGATACTGGACTTAAACCCTCAATGGAGAAAAATCATGTTGGTTAGTAAACATACGTGGATTAGAGATCTAGAGAAAACTCCAAGGCTGTCATATCCCTAGTATATCTCACTAATGCAATTATATACTATCATATTTATATTATGTATCCAAGTCACCACTAAAAATTGCTTTGTTTGCACCGGTTGGAAACTATTACAGTGTACCACACTGGTCACACTATTCTCTTTAAATTGCCAAGCCCTAAGTGGCAATCCACATGTACCTGTACACTAAAACCTGTAACATAGACAGGGACAAAGAGAAACAAATAATTTTCAACTCTCACTAGTGAAGCTTTCCTCATGCAACAGAGGGCCAAGAACAAAAGGGCAGAACTATGGCCAAAAGTGTTTAGATGAGGTATCTGCAAAGGATCATGCCTTGGACAGGACTCTTACATTAAGCTTCACTCATCCAGGACCAGAGGACATTGAGGAGAGGGTGCAGAGGACTTATAGGGCCAGGAAAAGTGTATAACCATATAAATAGATCATACAGCCCTGGAACCCTGTTTATATGATCCTACAATTTCCGGTGGGGGTTGTCAGCAATGCACAAGACTCATGCAACTATCGGATCAAACCCAGCATAGAACTGTGGAAATGGGGCAGCAAGTCCCATACCTTAGCAGAAGAAATATTGGTACTATTACTGCTGGATGAAGAAGAGCTGATCTTCTTTAAGTGGTGTGACTCTCATTGGTAGACTAGACGCTCAAGTGATAATCAGACTGAGGAGCTGCACTGGGTACCAACTTGACATAACATCCCTTAACACAATACAAAACTGATATGAATCCAGTAGTGTGAGGGGCTGTGGGAAGGGTGCCAGTGAGGAAGGGTGGTAAATGGGTTTTAAGTGGATTTCAATGGTCCTGTATGAAATACCCAAATTTAATTTAAAATATTAGCAATAAAAATAAATTTACAACATTTTAGGCATTGTCTAAATATAAACGATTTACTATAAACACAATAGTCCCTTTACTTTCCCAGACTCCATGTCCTGGTTTGTAGTTTCATAACAGGGAACATACCTATTGAACCAGAAGTTAAGCTGAAAAAATTACCAGCTCCACCTAAATTGCCTCTTCTGGGGTGATGCTGCAGTCAGGGAAGTAAGCAGGTTGAAACTGGGCAGAACAGATATCAAAAATAACACTTTCATAAGGTAGAGACCAAAAACATACTGTTTCAGTAGTCAAGGTAACCCATTACTTTTGTCTATGCCTTTAATCCAAATCGCAACTGGAAGTCCAGAACAAGCAAGGAATGGCCTGAAAACCAACCACAAACCTGTTATGGTTATAATGCCATTTAGACCATATAGTAACTGGTTTTAATGTTTATCAACATTCCACTCTAGAAACATTTAACCACTTTCATCCACAGTACTAGTATCTTATTTTCCTACTAAATGCAATATTATGCCCATTCCACTGAAAGCAGGACAGTTCCCAAATACATCAACCAAATATAAAAACTTTAAGTGAACCTACAAATCCTGTGTGCAGTCTGGCCAATCAAATCTTTCCATTATATCAGAATGCACATATAGGCCTGGCATAAGCCTGCACTCCACCCAATGAATATACCACCCTCAAAAGTATCAATATCCCCACACAAACACAACCAAAGTCCTTGAATTCATTTTATCTATATTACATACAACTCCTTTTTCTTAGGTCATCTACTTTATTTTTTTATCCTCCTTTCACCTTGGAAATATCTATCTTTAAAGGTGAGGTAAGGTTTTTGGAGACAAGAAAAAAATAAAGATGGGTTGTTCTTTTAATCCATTCTACTAGTCTCTGTCTCTTAATTGGAAAATTGTTCATCGTATTCATTGTTTAAATTTCTCTTTTTGGCTTTGCCTGCTTATCCATGGTGTTAAATCTCTTCCAGTAAATGTTTATGCAAGGCTTCTTAGGTTTTTATTCAAGCTTTATCTAAATACAAAACAGTAATTAAAAGTACCAGAATGGTGTAGCTTAAATTTTTTGGATGCTTATGTCCATACATAATTATAAGCCATAACCAATTGGCCAGATTAAGGGACATGGTTCTTGCCCTCTGAGGTCATTTGGTTACAGGGGATTTTGTATGGGGCATTACTCACATGCTTCTGTGCAGGGAGGTCTTGGGATCCACCAGCAGAACCCTACACAGTGTCCAGTCTATAAAGAGGAATGCTTGAATAGGAAGATCCTTTGCTCCAAAGGAAACTGACCTGCCTGGCAGACAGAACGGCTAAGATCAGAATGGCCAGACACTCCCTCCAAAGAAAAGACCCAGTGCCCCCGAGACAGAACCTAAATGACCTTGGAAACACAAGTTGGTTAATCTTGTATGTGTGGACTTCACCAAAGGAGAAGTATAGGCCAAGTATAGCATATAACCTTTTTAATGCCTAAAATTGTCCTCCAAAAATTTCTGCTAAGTACAGAAATTTTTTTTTATTTTTTATTATTTTTTATGTGTTGGAGTATAAATGTCCACATTAGGTGATGCAACCTTGTTTGCGATGTGGGGAGGTCAGGAGGGCATCTCCCCTGGATGGGATTAAGATGGTTCTTAGCTGCCTCATGAGTGCTGGTAATTGAACCAGGCTCTTCTGACAGAGCAGTCGGTGCTCTTTAACCATTAGGCCTTCTCTCCAGCCCATGAATATTTTAAACAGACATAAAAACTTTCAACATTGGCCTTNTTGTAGAAACAAAATTTAAACTCATACTCTCCCTTGTACACAAAATAACTCCACAATGGATCAAGACCTCAATGTGAAACCCGAAATTCAGAAAGTGATAGAAGAAAACGTTATCAATCTACAAACTATAGGGTAAGAAAAGACTTTCTTAAATACGGCAGCTGCCACAAAGAATAAGGTCAACAGCTGACAAGGAACTCATCATACATAACTCATAAGTTTTTGTGCAGCAAAAAACAATCAGGAAGTGAAGAGAAAACCAGAGTGGGAAGAAACCTTCACTAGTATACACGACAGTAGGTACATCCAGAATATATAAACTTTTCCAAAAACCAAGAAGAAACAAATGACTCACTCAAAAGATTGGAATAGAAAGCTGAACAGAGGACCCTCACCATGAGGGAGAAGATAAAGATTGCTGGAGAAACTCTTAAAAAGTGTTCAAAACACATACTACTTAAAGGAAATGCAAATTAAACCACTCTACGAATATCATCTCACTCAGATAAAGACTGGCTAAGATCCAGGAAACAAAAGATGCCAAATTGCTGGAGAGGGTTGGGGAAAGGGAAATACTCTCCATGCTGGTGGAGATGTAAACTCATACCACCACTGTGAAAAGCCAGTGTGGAGAACCTTAAAGGATCAAAATGGAGCACTATTCACTTGACACAGCTGAACTACCCCTGGGTATATATCTACAAGACTCATCACACCAACAAACATGTGGCAAATTTATGTTTATTGCTGCACTCTTCACAATACTGGAAACCAACCAAAATGCCCTTCAACAAAGAGAGTGGATTTAAAAATGTGGTGAATCTATCATGTTAAAGATGAATCATAAAGTTTGCAGTAAATGGATGGAACTTAAGCCATTATGCTAAGTGAAGTGACACAGTCCCCAAAAGCAAGAGAGGGAATGGGTTCCCCTCATTTGGATGGCTAACCAAATTTCCAGTTGAAAGGCAAGCTGAGCAATGTTATTTTATATTTCTTTCTACTGAAAGCAACTGTGTTGTTATAATCTGCAATCTCTTAATGGGCCCTAGAATTTACTACCACTTATTTTCAAACATGTCATTAATGTATATGGGTGGAAGGTATTTATTCATAATTTAGATAATAAAACTTAAATGAAAAAATGTGAATTCCTACAATTATTTGGAGTTAACATACAGTTTTTCCCAGAGGACATAATTCTTTACATATATTGCATTCTATAAGCAATTTTGGCAAACAATACAAATGGAGGGACAACAACAACAAACATAAGGACTGGGTCAAAAAGAAGATTGATAGCATTAAATTCTGCACAAAGCAATTAAACCTCCCAGAAAAACACTTTAAAAATATTGAGAGAAAGATTACAGAGACAATTATGGCCGAGAATTTTGAACTGGGGTGGTGGGAAAAGAAAGTTGTACTTTGTAAAAATTTAAATTGGAATGATCGCAAAGAATCTTGTAAACTGAATTGAATAGTATGAAATACACAAACATCAATAAAAGTATATCTATATATATAAGAGTCGAATCAGTGCGTATCTGATTAATATGATACTCATGCTTCTACTCTGTTATACATGCTCCCAAAGCTAGGAGTTGAAGTGTGTCTTAGAGTTCTAGAGTGCAAGAAGGCTGTGATATGTTCAACTAGAAATCACATTTTTTATAAGCTTTTGTTCAAAGATAAGTACAAGCTCTTAGCTGTGATTTGAGCTAATGAAGTAAGAATTACAGGAATATGGATATGGTGTTTTATTAAACAAGAAATAAATAAAACAGGTTTATTGAGGATGGACTTATATAAGTAGAAAACAGAAAATTTAGAAATACTCGAACTTTTGCAAGAAGCTATTATAATTTTCAGCTACAACAATATTGAGTAAGCCCCTTCTCCCCCCTGCAAACACATCGGTAGACAATAATGAACAATTTGTAGTGTATGCACTAATTGGAACTCATCTACCCAGAGGGTTGACTTTAAATGTGTTTCAACCAAAGAAAAGAAAATGGTAACAAATTACCAATTGTTTATTTTGACTACACTGAATATTTCTGTGACAAGAGACCTCCCCACGAATCATACCTCTGTAATATTCTGTACTAACGAAAGAAATCTGATATTTGTTAATATAATGCTTTTGAAGTCATAATTAGCATAAACGAGCAACTCTGTGTATTTAGTTTTAATTGCTATTATTTGATTTAAAAACATTTTCAATAAAACTTGTTTTAAGCCTTAGTCCTTGGGCGACACATACCTGATTCTCTGCACAAACACGACAGAAATCCTGGGAGTGACTGTGCTCCTATGGGGGGAAGGCACCTTGATCTTACCTTCGCGTGCCGTTGGTTGGGTGGTCCTGCACACCACATAATTAGTGGAAACCTTCACAATCTCCACCATGATTAAGCAAGCTTTATTCCAAGCAGCTGCAAGGTTGTGAAATACAAGCATTAATCATGATCAAATAAAAAAATAAAAAAAAAAATCACTAAAAGAAAAAAAAAAAAAAAAAAAATGTTTTTGATAAAATTCTGCATGTATTTATGCTAAATGTCCAGAGGGAATTGGCTTGGAGTAATATACCTTAATATCAATTAAAGCTATATGAAATAATCCCAGCAAGAATCATTCTAAAGGGAGAAAACTGGAATATTCGCCTCAAAATCAAGAACAACACACAAGTATCCACTGTCTCACATTTTCTTTCTATTCTTTATATTTTTTTCACTTTTAACAATAAGTAATATTTATGAGTACCAGCATCCTCATGTAAAACCAATTTGAAAGCAGTTGTGCCAAATCCACATAGCCCAAGGTCCACCATCCACTGGGGGTCTATATGTTCAATCAAGTTGATCAATAAGTGTCCAGTCTATTGCTGTAGTTTCCCCATTCACCCCAATCGCAGCCCTTACATCTAACATGCCCCCTCTTCCGCAGGGTGTCCCTAGGCTTAGAAAAGGGGCACAGGTGAACAAGAAGCAAAACAGTCTACTTTCTCTGGAGCTGTTGACTTGGATTCTGGTCAATTCTGGCTGTTTCCTTTCATGGGCTGACAGTTTGTCCAGGAAAAACCTTTCGATCCTCTAATGAGCACAGCAATTAGATATATTAGGTATTTAAACAGTATTAATTGTTATGGTAGTTATTTGTATAGACACAGATGTTTGGAGGTAGTTAATCCATGAATTAAGTTTTTTTCTGTAAAATATGCCAGGTCTTACTGTGGCTTATAACATCTCCTAACTACTAAGAATGTAAGCTTGTGGCATCAGCCATGGGTTATTCCTTCAAGGAGAGAGCTATAGCCACTTAGAGTTGGATATACAGGCATATTGCTGCCACATGGTGCACAGTATTTCCAAGTAGGTGAGGTGTAGCTGATGCTGACGAGAGGAGTTCTTGCTTACTTCAAGAGACCAATTTTGCTTATTGGTTTAGTGGCTTTGTTAACACTCTCTGGCATTCCAGGGACCAACTGTACACTTGAAAATGCAGTCTCAATACATCTTTCCAATGCTTACACGTCAGTCTTCGACAAGCAGCCTTATCGCCTCTCTTCTTTCAGGTATCCAGTTTACAGTCAAGAAGCTTTACCCTTTGGGGGGACTTGGATCCCCTTGGACAACATCTCATTGCTGATATCAGAGCCTCTCCTGTATTAACTATATTTGCTTAATTGCATAGCTTAAGAAGCTTTAGTATTATATTTGGTTCTGAATAGAGAATAATCCTTTTTATAATTCCATATGTCTATTAGTCAATTGAGAAGGCAGTTTTACTGTTTTATAAGGTTTCTTCTATAACAGTTGCTCCAATTTACAGTGTGGAGAGACCTCGTCATCATCATATTCCTCCTTGTCTATGAAGGGGAGGTAAGAAGTCTCTCGTATTAAAACTTTGCAGCACCTAGAAGGTAAGATCATTAGGACTTATTAAATAGTTGTTACAAGTAGGATCCACAGAGGGTTTGATGCCTAGTAGCAGTCTGAGGCTTCTTCTTCCTTTCCAATGTTCATACTGGCCAACCTTTCTGCTGGCACTCCTGGTACATCTCTACACAATGCAAAGCAGTATCTTTTTCTTTCTCAGCCTTAAGTTGGTGACATTTGACCTATTGGAACATACAAATCTTTTCCTTAGTTAGTTTGGAGAATTGTTGCAAAGTTTTTTCATTATATCTGTTCACCTTTTTTTTTTTTTTTTTTTTTTTTGACCCATGAGTCTCAAAAAGGCAGTTGTATTACACATACCTACAGGCAGGAATCAAGGGCAGATTTCATCAAATTCACCCAAGCTGTTTTGGGTGACTATATGTTGTTAACTTGGGAATCAAACTTAATTTTTTAAGTTAAATCATCCCACAGGTAAAAGAGAATGCTACAAGATGATAATGTACAACAGAATAATTATAAAACATTTGTATGTGCCAATCCAAAGTTATTATTATACAGATTTTATCTTTTGTATGTGTATGAATGTACTGTCTGCATGCAGGTCTGTGCACCCGTTTTGTGCAATGCCTTGGAGGTAGAAAGAGGGTGTCGGATTCCCCTGGAACTGGATTCTCCTGCAACTGGAGTTTCAGACGGTTCTCGGCCGCCATGTGGGGCTGGGGATCGAACCCTGGGCCTGTATAAGAGCGGTTCGTGCTCTTAACCGCTAGGCCATCCCTGGCCCCGCCATTACCGTTTTTTTGAAAACCTTTAAGCCAATGTTTAATATTACACATATTACTTTTACTAAGTCCTAAAACACCATGCAACCTGTAGACAGAGCCTGGCAAAATATTTAACAGTCAGGTTAAATATACATTTATGAATATAGACCATTGTCCCTTTCCCAACTCTCCCACCCCTCCCTATTCAGCATTTCAGTCAGTTTTCTGATGCAGTCTTCTGTTGTTCTTTTAATATTGCATCCTCTCCACAAGAATATTGACAACTGGGTTATTGGTGCTAGCATCCACATATGAGGGATACCAATCATCATTTGTTTTTCTGGGACTGTGTTACTTCACTTAATATAATATCTTCTAGCTCCATCCATTTACCTGCAAAGTTCATGATGTTGTCTTTCTTTACCGCAACATAGAACTCCATTCTGTACATGTACCACATTTTCTCTATACACTCATCACTTGAGGGACATTTGGGTTGGTCCAGCTGTTTGCTATTGTGAACAGAGCTGCAATAAATATAGGTGTGCATGTATTTCTGCAGTAAGATGGGTCTTGTGGGTATATAGTCAGGAGTGGTATGACTGGGTCAAATGGCAAGGTCATTTTGAGTCTTCCAAGGGTCCTCCACACTGCTTTTCATAGTGGCTGTACAAGTTTACATTCCCACCAGCAATGGATGAGTGTTCCCCTTTCTCCCCAACCTCTCCAGCACTTGATATCATTTGTTTTCTTGATCCTGGCCAGTCTTATCAGAGTGAGATGATATCTTAGAGTGGTCTTTATTTGCATTTCCCTAATTATAGTGACTTTGAACAGTTTTTAAGATGTTCTTCAGCCAACTCTAATTCCTCCTGTATGTAATCTCTATTTTTTTGTCCATCTTTTGAGTGATTCATTTTGTTTTTTTTGTTTTTTGAGTAGCTTGTATATCTGTGAATTAATGCTCTTGTCAGATGTATCTGCAGTGAAGGTTCCTCCACTCTGTGGGTTTTCTCTTCACTTCTTATATATTCTTTTGATGTACGAGAAGCTTTGAGTTAATGAGTACCATTTGCCAATTGTCCATCTTATTTCTTGTGCAGCTGCTCTTTGATTTAGGAAGTCTTTTCCTATGCCTATGTCTTGTAGTCTGCGCTAAGTTTTCTTCTATCACCTCCAGAGTTTTGGGTTTCACGTTGAGGCCTTTGATCCATCTGGAATTGACTTTGTACAGGGGAGAGGTAGGGGTATTAATTCATTCTTCTATAGGTGGTGATCCAGTTTTGACAACACCACTTACTGAAGATGCTGTCTTTCCTCCATTGTGTCTTATTTGACCCCCTTGTCAAATATGAGGGGCTGAAATTGTATGTGCTTAGGTCTGGACTTCCGTTTATTCCATTGGTCAACGTCTGTTTTGTGACAGTACCAAGCTGTTTTTATGACTATAGCCCTGTAGTATAGTTTGATGTCTGGTATAGCGATCCCCCCTGTATTGCGCTTTTCACTCAGGGTTACTTTCGCTATTTGGGGTCTTTTGTTTTTCCAAATTAAATTGAGGTTTTTTTTTTCCAAGCCTGTAAAGAAGCTCTTGGGGATTTTGTTTGTGATTGCATTAAATTTGTAACGAGTTGGGTTGGTGGCATTTTTACATATTTTCCCAATCCATGAGCATGGGAGGTTTGTTCATCTTCTGATGTCTTCCTCCATTTCCTTCTTCAGGGGTTTAAAATGTTTGTTGTAGAGAATCCTTGGTGTCTTTGGTTACGTTTGTTCTAGGTATTTTATTGTTTGAGGCTATTGTGAGTGGGAAGGTCTCCTCATAGTCCTTCTTCAGTGCTGTGTTGGTGATAAGAAGGCCATTGATTTTTCTAGATTTATTTTGTGTCCTGCCACTTTACTGAAGTGCTTAATCATTTCTAGGAGTTTTCTGGTGGAGTTCTTAGCATCCCTTAGGTAGACAATCATATCATCAGCAAAAAGGGATAGCTTGACTTCCTCTTTTCCAATTAGAACTCCTTTTATTTAGAAAGGGTATCAAGCACTATATTGAAAAGGAGTGGTGACAGGGGACATCCTTGCCGAGTTCCTAACTTTAAGGGGAATACTTCTGTTCTTTATCCATTTAGGATGATATTGGCTGTGGGTTTCCTGTATATGGCTTTTATTGCATCGAGGAATGATTGCTCCAGTCCAATTCCCTCTAGGACTTTATACATGAAAGGATGCTGGATTTTGTCAAAGGCTTTCTCCGCATCAATTGAGATGATGGTGTGATTTTTGTCTTCAGTCCATTATATGTTTGATGATATTTATTGATTTTTGTATGTTGAACATCCTGAATCTCTGGTATAATCCAATTGGTCATGATGGATGATATTCTGATATGCGTCTGGTATGCATTTGCCAGTATCCTGTTTAGAATTTTGGCATCTGTGTTCATTGGGTGATGGGTCTATAGTTCTCCTTTGGTTGTATCTTTACCTGGTTTTGGTAACAGCATGATGTGGCTTCATAGAAGGAATCTGGGAGAATTCCTCTATTTGTATCCTTCTAAAAACAACTTGAGTAGTAATGGTTGTAAGTCTTTTGAAATATTTTAGAATTCTTCCTGAAACCACCTGGGCCTGGGCATTTTTTGTTGGGGGCTACTTATTACATCTTCAATTTCTTCATGTATTATTGTCTATTTTAGGCTGTCTATCTCTTCTTGGTTTGAGCTTTGGTGATTCCCAGGATTTCAGATATTCATCCATTTGTTCTAGGTTTTCAAACTTAGTAGAGTATAGGTTTTTGAAGTATTTCCATATGATTGTCTGGATATTTTCATCATCTTTTTGATATTTCCCCTTTAGTCACAGATTCCATTGATTTGGAATTGTTCCTTCTTTCTTTCGGTTAACGGGGCTAGAGGACTCTATCTTGTTTATTCTCTCAAAGAAACACTTTTGGATTCATTAATTTTTGTATGGTTTTCTTTGTTTCTTCTAGTTCTATTCTTCATCTGATTTTTTGTTATTTCTTCTTGGTCTGCTGCGTTTAGGGTTTTCTTGTTGTTGTCTCTCAAGATTTTTAGCTGCAGTGTTAGATCATTCACTTGTGTTCTTTCTGTTTTTATAATGTATGCAATTAGAGCTATAAACTTCCTCTTAGGACTGCTTTTAAAGTGTCCCATTGTTTTGCTGTGTTTTTTATCATTGTCATTCAGTTCCAGGAATGTTTTATTTATTTCTTCCTTGACCGATTCATTATTCAGGAGAGTGTTGTTTAGTGTCCGTGTGTTCTTATAGGTTTTAGGGTTTATCCTGGTGTCGATATTGAGTGTTATTGCCCTGTGGTTCTGATAAGAATGCATGAATTATTTCAATCTTTTGTATTTGTTGAGTTTTCCCTGTGTCCAGTATATGGTCTATTTTGGAGAATGTTCTGTAAGTTCTGAGTAGAAAGTGTATTCTCTGGTGTTTGGGTGAAATATTCAATAGATGTCTGTGAGGTCCATTTTGTGTATGTATCATATTAGTTCAGATGTCTCTCTGTTATCCTTTGTCCTGTTGATTCTGTCTAAAGGACTTAATGGGGTATTGAAGTCCCCTATCTATAGTTTTCTGGGGTTAATCTATGCCTTTGAGATCCTATTAAGAATTGTCTTTTATAAGATTTGGTGCACTGAGTTTGGTGCATGTATTCATGATTGTGAGATCTCATTTCTATTGTTTCTTAATAATGATGTAATGGCCCTTTTTATCTTTTGTTTATTTTGCTTTGAAGTCTGTTTTTGTCTATTCTTAGAATATCAACACCTGTTTTCTTTTTGGTACCATTTGCTTGGAATATTTTCTTCCATCCCATCACCTTAAGTTGATACCTATCCTTGAAATTGAAACGGGTTTCTTGTAGACAGCATATACATGTAGACAGCATAAACATTTTGTTTCCTAATCCATTCTCCCAGTCTATGACTTTTGATTGGGGAGTTTAGCTCATTAATATTTAATGAAAGATGGAGTTTGCTTCCTTTCACCTTATTATCCATTTGCAATTCTAGCCTCCGATTTTACTCCTATGGTTATATTTTTATTAGTTTCTTTTCCTAGGTGCTTGAGATGTTGCTCCTCTCTTCTGCCCTTTGAATTGCTTCAAGTGGTTTATGAAGAATTGGTTTCTGGACATATATTCTTCATTCATTGTTTATGTCATGGAAATTTTTCTTACTCCTTCAATATGCTCGACATTTTTGCTGGGTAAAGTATTCTGGGTTGGCATCCATAGTCCTTTAACACTGGGAATGCTTTGCTCCACGTTCTTCTTGCTTTCTTGGTTTGAGCCAAGAAGTCAGTTGTAATTCTGATGTGTTTCCCTTTGTATGTGACTTGTTTTTCTTTTGTAGCCTTCAGAATTTTGTCTTTGTTTTGGGCATCTAGCATTTTAACTATGATATGGCATGGGGAGTTTCTTTTCTGATCTTGTCTATTTGGAGTCCTATGTGCTTCTTGTATTTGTATGGGTTTGTCTAATTTTAGTTTGGGGAAATTTTCATCTAGTATTCTGTTGAAGATCTGGTCAATACTATTCTCTTGAGATTCTTCTCCTTCCTCTATTCCTATGATGCGGAGGTTTGATCTTTTCATAGTGTATCATATTTCCTGGTTGTTCCACTTTTGTGTATTTTTAAATTTTTCATATTCTTTATTTGAGCTTTTTAGTTCTGTGTTATCTTCCAGATCTGATATTCTTTGTTCTGCTTCCTCCATTCTACTTCTGAGGCTTTTTCCTTTCCTTTCTTCTTGATTGGATGAGTGTTTTAATTCCTTTTTCATTTCATCCTGTGTTTTCTTTAGTATTTCCATTTCCTTTTTGAGTTTCTCAGTCTCTTCTTGGGGCTCCTTACTTCTTTGGTTGGCTTCCTTTTTCAGTGTTTCTACTTCCTTTTGGAGTTTTTTTTTTTCTCCCTCTAGTTCTTTCTGGAGTTTGTCAATCTGTTTCTTTACATCTTTCTGAAGTTTGTCATTGTATCCCTCTAGGTTCTCTTTGAGTTTTTCCATTCTCTCTCTTTAGTTCTCTGAATTCTTCTTTATTTTCTTTAATTTCTCTGCATAGTTCTGCAGTTATTCCTCTAAACTGTGCCTCAGGAGCCCTCCTGCACAAAGACACAGAGGCACCTAACCCGACCCACCGGTCCCTCACTCCTTTTTAATATAATACTTGGAACTCTTCTTAGAACAGTAAGACAAGAGAAGCAATTTAAAGGAATACAAATAAAAAAGAAGAGATTATATACAGGTGATATATTTGAACAAAGAGATGCCAAAAATCCCACCAGGAAAGTCCTAGAAATGAACACTTTCTGTAATGTGTATATTATAAAATCTATCTACAAAACCCACTAGCCTTTCTATACACCAATAACAATAATTTAAAGAAAAAGTACATGGAAACCCTCCCATTCACAATAGCTTCAAAAAAGAAAGTATCTTGGAATATACCTGACTAAAGAAATTAAAGATCTCTACATTGAAAAATTTAAATATTTAAAAAAGACTGAGGAAGACACCAGAGGATGGAAGGACCTCCTATACTGATACTTTGTAAAAATTAATATTTTGTAAATGCCCATCGTGCCAAAATAAGATATAGATAGAATGCAATCTTAACCAAAATCTCTATGATGTTCTTCACAGACTTAGAAAAAAAAAATCTTAGAATTCATATGGAATCACAAAAGACCCTTATAGCCAAAACAACCCTGAGCACAAAGAGCAATGCAGGGGCTTACTATTTCAGATTTCAAACTATATTACAGAGTTATAGTCATAAAATCCACAGGGTACTGGCACAAAAAAGACCCATACATCAATGAAACATAATTGAATAAATGAGTACATGCCACCTGAAATTTGAAAAAAGAGACAAGAAAAATCATTGAAGGAAAAATAGCATCTTCATCAAAAGATCTAGGCAAAACTGGATCTTCACCTGTAGAAGAATAAAGCTAGACCCATATCTTTAACTTTACATAAAAGCCAACTGCAAATGGACCAAAACATCGGCAGCAACCTACAAGATATAAGTGTAAGAACTTTCTAAATTGGACTTCAGTTGCACAGGATTTTAGATCAGAAGTAAACAAGTGGGATCTCATTAAACTAAAAGACTACTGCACAGGCAAAGAAAAAACCAAGGAAATGTAGAAAAAACACACATATAGGAAGAAATCTTCTCTAGCTACAAATCCAACAGAGGTTTAACATCCAGAATATACAAAAACTGAAAAAAGAAGAATCAAGAAGAAAAGTGACTAAATTAAAAGAAGAACTAAGGATATGAACAGAGAATTCTCAAAATAAGAAAGGAAGATGGCTAAGACAATCTTAAAAAGTATTTAACTTCCTTAGTAATTAGGGAAATTCAAATTAAAATCATTTTAAGATTTCTTCTTAGCCCAGTAACACTGGCTAAGATCAAGCAAATAAATGATACCAAATGCTGGAAAGGATGTGAGGAAAAGTGACAGCTCATTCACTGGTGGTGAGATCGCAATCTTCTGAAACCCCTTTGGAAAGCAGTGTGGAGAACTCTTTAAAAAATTAAAAATGTTATAATGTTCATCACAAATACACAAAGGACTCATCCTACTGCAGAGATACTTGTAGAACCATGTTTGTTGCCACTATTTTCTCAATAACTAAGAAATGGAAGCAACCCAAGTGTCCTTCAACTAATGAATGAATAATGAAAATATGGTACATTTACACAATGGAGTTCCACTTAGAGTTGAAGAAAGATGAAGTCATGAAGTCATGATATTTGCAGGTAAAAGGATGGAACTAGAAACTTATATGCTAAGTGAAGGAAAACAGATTAATAAAAACAATGTATGTTCTCTTTCATTTGTTGATCATAGCACCAAATCCTCATATGTGAGTGTGTATCCTGATGTAGATCTAGGCACCAGGAAAATGGAAAGGAAACAGGTAAGTAAAGAGATAGAAGCAATCTAAGAGAGAAGAGAAGGAGACAGCTCTCACTAAGGGAAAAATGGATAAAGTGAGGGCACTTAAATGGGAGGAAAAAGTGAGATTTATGCTAGGAAATTTGGAGGTATTGGGAAAGAATGAGCTCAAGAGATATGGGTCCAAAAAAGACTAGTATTATCAAGGGAGAAGTAGAGAATATGGATACGCTTTTAATGGAGAGGCCATGGAGGGAAAGTTAGCAGGGAAGGGAGAGAGGGGTTATGCATGATGGCCAGCTAGATTTCAAAACTAAAGGGAATCATATCAGTATGACAAAATTGTGACAAATTACACATTCAATATCTTTACATGAGTCCATGTGTATAGCTGAGGCTACATAGCAAGAAAGAGTGCCACACAGGAGAAACCTTTCTTTGAATTGATGATCAGAGTAGTCCAACAGACTCCTCAAATTACCCATTCTATTGCCTCAACACTTGAATTTCCTCCCATAACTTGGATGAAAGACCCCATTGCTGAGGATATGACTTGTTTCAACTACAGGATTTGGAACACTTGAGGTAGAAATGACCTAGAAGACACTTCCCCTAATGCGTAGCTTTCATAGCTTTGGAGGGCAATATGCAACCTGCTAAGGGAGAGACAAAGGCCCAACATCAGCTTTAAGACCAAGCAGTCACATCAATGACTAGCACAGCATATGGCATTGGTACAATACTGACACTTTTTTCCTGGGTGCAATCAATTGATACATCGATACTGGACTTAAAACCCACTCAATGGGAGAAAAATCATGTTTGGTATAGTAAACATACGTGGATAAAGAGATCTTAGAGAAAACTCCAAGGCTATCATATCCCTAGTAATATCTCACTAAATGCAAATATATACTATCATATTTATAGTTATGTATCCAAGTCACCACTCAAAAATTAGCTTTGTTTGCACCGGTTGGAAACTATTACAGTGTACCACAACTGGTCACACATATTCTCTTTAAATTGGCCAAGCCTAAGTGGCATATCCACGATGTAACCTGTACACATAAAACTCATGTAACATAGAGCAGGGGACAAAGAGAACACAAATGAATCTTTCAACTCTCACTAGTGAAGCTTCCTCATGCAACAGAGGGCCAAGAACACAAAAGGGCGCATATGGCCAAAGTGTTTAGATGAGGTATCTGCAAAGGATCATTCCTTGGACAGGACTCTTACATTAAGCTTCACTCATCCAGGACCCAGGGACCATTGGGGAAGAGGGTGCAGAGAGATTATAAGGGCCAGGAAATAGGTGTATAACCATATAGAAATAGAATCATACAAGCTCTGAGGACCCTGTTTATATGATCCTACATTCGTGGTGTCAGCATGCACAAGACTCATGCAAACTTAATCGGATCAAACCCAGCATAGAACTGTGGAAATGGGCAGCAAGTCCCAATCTTAGCAGAAGAAATATTGGCAGCTAATTACTGCTGGATGAAGAAGAGCTGATCTTCTTAAAGTGAGGGACTCTGCATGGGTAACTAGACCTCAATTTCAGCTGAGGAGTTTCTAGGTACGCAAACTTGACACAACAGTCCTTAACACAAATGACAAACTATATGAATTCCAGTAGTTGGAGGGGGCTGTGGAAGGGTGCCAGTGAGGAAGGTGGTATATAGGGTATTTAAGATGGATTTCAATGGTCTGTATGAAATACCCAAAATTTACTTAAAAAATATTCAGCCAATAAGATAAATTTAAACAATTTTAGGCATATCTCAAATATAAACGATTTACTATAAACACAATAGTCCCTTTACTTTCCCAGACTCCATGTCCTGGTTTGTAGTTTTCCAATAACAGGGAACATACCTATTGACCAGAATTAAGCTGAAAAAATTTACCAGCTCCACCTAAATTGCCTCCTTCTGGGGTGCATGCTGCTAGTTCAGGGAAGTAAAGCTAGGTTGAACTGGGCAGAACAGATATCAAATGTAACACTTGCATAATAGATAGAGACTAAATATATCTGTCAGTAGTCAAAGGTAACCCATTACTTGTCTATGCCCCTTTAATCCGAATCTGCAACTGGAAGTCCAGAACAAGCAAGGAATGGCCTGAAAACCAACCACAAACCTGTTTGGTTATAAGCCCATTTAGACCATTAATAACCTGGCTTTAATGTTTATAGCATTCCACTCTAGAAACATTTAACCACTTCATCCCAGTACTAGTATCTTATTTTCTACTAAACTGCAATATTTATGCCCATCCAGCTGAACAGGGAAGTTCCCCCAAATACATCACCACAATATAAAAACTTTAAAGTGAACCTACAAATCCTGGTGCAGGCTCTGGCCAATCAAATCTTCCCAGATATTCAGAAATGCACCATATAGGCCTGGCCATAAGCCTGCCTATCCACCCCAATGATATACCACCTCAGGATCAAATATCCCCACACAAAACACAACCAAAGTCCTTGAATTCTATTTTATCTAGTATTAGCATAGCAACTCCTTTTTTCTTAGTGTCATCTACTTGTATTATTTTTTTATCCTCCTTTTACACTTGGATAATATCTATCTTTAGTGGTGTGGTAAGTTTCTTGGAGACAAGGAAAAAAAATAAAGATGGGTTTTGTTTCTTAATCCATTCTACTAGTCTCTGTCTCTTAATTGGAGAATTCGTTCTATCGATATTCCATTGTTTAAATTTCTCTATTGGCTTTCCCTGCTTATCCTATGGTGTTAAATTTCTTCCAGTCAATGTTTATGCAAGGCTTCTTAGGCTTTTCTTCAAGTTTATCTAAATACAATACAGTAACTAAATGTACCAGATTGGTGTAACTTAACTTTTTTGGATGATTAATGTCCATACATAATTCCCATAAGGCCCATACCAATTTGGCCAAGGGATTTAAGGGACAATTTGGTTCTTTGCCCTCTGAGGTCAACTGGTCCCAGGGGATTTTGTATGGGGGCAATTATGTGTCACCATGCTTTCTGTGCAGGGAGGTCTTGGAGATCCACCAGCAGAACCCTCACCAGTGTCCAGTCTATAAAGAGGAAGCTTGATATAGAGGAAAGATGCCTTTGCTCCAAAGGGAAGACCTGACCTTGTCCTCGGCAGACAGAACTGGCTAAGAGTGGCCAGAATGAGCCAGACACTCCCTGCCCCCCCAAAGAAAAGACCCAAGTGCCCCCTGAAGACCAGAACCTCAAATGACCTTGAGAAAACAAAGTTTGGTTAATCTTGGCTAATTGTGTGGACTTCACCCAAAAAGAAAGTATAGCCAAGTATAGTCAATATACTTCTTTTTAATGCCTAAAAAATTGTGCCTCCAAAAATTCTGCATAAAGTTACATGAAATATTTTTTTTTATTTTTTATTATTTTTTATGTGTATGAGTGTACTGTCCACATGTAGGTTGATGCACCCTTGTCTTGCGATGCTGTGGAGGTCAGAAGAGGGCATCGGATTCCCCTGGAATGGGAGTTAAAGATGGTTCTTAGCTGCCATATGGGTACTGGGAATTGAACCTGGGTCCTCTGTAAGAGCAGTCAGTGCTCTTAACCACTGAGTCATCTATCCAGCCCCATGAAATATTTTTAAACAGACATAAAAACTTTCAACATTGGCCTTGATTAACAGAGTAGGATCAACCTGCAGCCAAAGGACAAGTCCACTGTCGTTGTTAATTAAAGCTAAATAATAAAATTTCCTCTTTCTTTCTAGCAACTAAGTGGAAACTCATATCCTGACTATTAAAAAGCATAAAAAGCAGATCCTGAGTGCAGACATCATTGCCAAATGAACAAGAAACCTAATAAATGGGTGCTTTGAAACCACTGGTCAAGAAATTCTAATGGACTTTTTAGTTGGACATTGGAATTCACCTTGATCTTGCTTCCCCTGGTCCCCTGCCTAGATCAATTAGCTAACTACTCCTGCCTTCATTTCATTTTCACAGGGACCAGTCAAGGATTTTTTTTCACTCTATATTTATGCTTGGGAGTCTTTTAGATTGATCCTCTGAATGGGGGTTACTCCAGTTGCCACCCCCAACATTCCTTTTCAGCATGAAAGTAGAGTGGTCCATGTCCAGAGTCTTTTCTGGCAATTTGAGTGACCCTTTTCAGAGGGTTACATAACTAAACAGGATCTGGAAATTGATTAGGCAGTTTAGGGATGAGACCTGCCAAATTAACCAGACTCTTTCTCATCTGAGAGCTCCATTCTTCATGGACTAACCAGTAAACACATATCCCTCTTGTAGCCCTGAAAGAGCAGGAAGAGAAGAAATAAAAGAGAGAAGGGGAAAAAGAGAAGTTCCATCCAAGCCCACAAATTGAGTATTTCACCAGAATAAGAAATGGACCCCCCCTTTTTGTTCTTTTTGCTTTGTTTCGTTATTGTCATTTTCTATTGTTTTTGTTTTCATGTGAAAAGAAAAACATAAAGAAAAAAATTGAAACTAAAAATCTAACTCTTTCTTATCTCAAATGCACAACTTGTGGAGTTTTTGCTTTTTTTGTCTTGTTTTGTTTTCAGACAGGATCTACAAAAAGGCTCAGTTGTCCTGAAACTTGCTATGCAGAACAAGCTGACCTTCATCTCACAGAGATCCACCTGTCTCTGCTTCCTAGTTGTGAAAAGTAAACAATTCATCATAATGCCTGGCCAACTTGCATACTTCATATATATATATTTTTTTTCTTCCAGTAAACATACAATGTGAAGTTTAATGGTGAGAATTTCACACTTTGTTCCATGTAAGGGTAATCTTCATAAATTTAGATATTGCTGAATATCAAGTTTATATTAAGGCATATGAAAGTAAAATAAGTAAGACAATTTTTTCAAAGATGCAAAAAATTTATTTTTTTGTGCATATCAAAATTTTATTTTTTGGGTGTATATCAAAATTTGAGCATTTATGTAAAAGAATAAATTGTATATTGGAAAATGATAAGCACTAAACTGATATATTTCCCATTATATATTATTATATCTTACATGTTATATGAAAACAGGAATTTGTTAAAATTGAAAGTCAAAGGCTTTCACATAAGTATTTTTCTAAAAGAATTATCAACATTTGAATGTTACTAAATTGTGAATTGTCTGATCGTTGATCATTGTTATGAATGGAAGAAATGACCTGTCAATGAGGGAACCCTCTGATAGCCAACCCTGCACTAACATATAGTTTTAGTAAGTAAATATTCAATATGTCATAAATTTTACACTATATTGTACATTCTAAACAACAAATGTAAAATTAAAAAATATATGTAAAACTTCAAGTATGCATGAAAATATGGCTTGTTGATAATTATAGTGAAATGTGTCAATATTTTCAAACTCAATTTACTTTATAAATATAATTCATAAAAAATGAGTACATGTTATACTTCATTGGGAACCTTTGTTAGACATGTAATTTGAATAAAAAAATTAAGGATCAAATGTGTTAATATATTACAAAAATTGCCTTGCTCTTTATTAAACCCTTTTGGGGAAAAATGCAACGTCTCTATGTCTGCACTCCTGCTTCTTATGACGGTTTTCTCCACAAGGAACATAACAGCCCATTCCTCAAGCTTAACACCTTTAACAGTTGTGCACAAGTTGAACCTGATTATTTCTCAGAACGAAGTAGTTCCTTAGATAATAAAAAGATGGGGAAAACTGAACCCAGTGTTTGGTGAACATTATATATGAGTTATATCTCCAGCCCTCCTCAAAAATTGTAATGTACATGTGAATGCAGATATTAAACTTGCTTTTCAGAGTAGCATTTTTTTACAGACTTTAATTAAAATCTTCATATAGCTTATCAACTGGTAAACTCAGAGAACATGTGCTAGTGCCTAATGTTTAACTGATGAATCTAGATTGCAAATTCTACATTCAAGACTATGGGAACATCATGGAAGATGGGCCAGAAAATATGTAGGAGCCAGAGGGACAAGACACCTGCTGCTAGTTAATGCATTCTAGACAGCACAAAGAAGCTGCACAAATGAAATCTCACCATAGATCTAACAAAATCTATTTAATGACAAACCGGTTGTCATGCCATGGCAAACAGGTGAATGCCACGAGGTACCACCAGAAGATCAAGAGCTACAGGCAATCAATGGATGCCGAAAGAGGGAGAGTTGGTTTTTCTCCAAGAACTACCGCTGTGAAACTTTAGGCAATCCCAAATGCGCAACCCTAAATATAGGTACAGACAAGCATTGCTTAGTGGATTCGATATATATATATATATATATATAAATAAATTATATAGACATTATATACAAATATATATTATATACCAATACATCATATATAATTATATATAATATATAATATATTTCATGTAATATATTTTATATAATTATATATGATATATTGGTATATAATATATATTTGTATATAATGTTAAATTTATAATATATATATATATTTATAAATGTACACATGTATATATAACAATAATAAGGAAGAGGAAAGAAATTTAGAGGGAGCGAGAGCAAGGGTACATGGGAGGATTTGAGGGGCAAAAATAGAGAAAGAATAATGTGAAGACAATACTCACGTATGAAATTATAAAAAATAAACTAAAATCTTCATATGACTAATTTGAAATCCCACCCTTTATTGTTGTTCTTTCTTTTCAATCAAATGTGTATTTTTTGTATTTATCGTATATGACACTTGTAATCTAAAACAGTGATCATGAAAATTCTATTTGTTCCTTATATTCAAGTATTTTTCTTTATCTCTACTTTTTAAATATTTTCAAGTTGAATATGCTTTCTGTGTTTTTTTCACCAAAAGATAACTATATTTTCCTCACTTCTCTAATTTAGGACTCATTGATCTGTATACTCACTAATGGACTATAATTTTAAACTTCCCTGTTTTTTAGAACATTTTATGTATTTTCTAATCTTCTCTTATGTATTTGAATTTTTTTTTGTCTTTTGAGACAGGGTCTCCCTGTTGCCCCAGCTGTCCTGGAACTTGCTCTGTAGACCAGGCTGGTCTTGAACTCAGAGAGATCCGCCTGCCTCTGCCTCTCAAGTGCTAGGACTAAAGGTGTGTGCCACCATGCCCAGCTTTGTATTTGAATTTCTAATTTGCATCTCTGTCCTCTTCTCACAGCATAGTACTCCACTGTCTATCTCAGTTACCAATTCTGCCACCTTGAATTATAGACGCTCAATGTGTGTGCTTGCACTTTTTAAAGATTATGTGGAATAGCTTCCATTGCAAACAAAGTAACAGACTATTATATCTGTCTTCATAGTCCAGAAACCCAAAAAATTTTTAGGAGAAGCCAATTACAAGAGACAACAACTGAATAAATGAAGTGATGAGAAGGAAAACGCATTTACTAAAAGTCAGCGTTAAGAAAAATACTCTCGAAATTCTGATCACATACGGTAAGTATGCTACAATTAAATATGTATGATCTTCAAATAAAATAGCTTAACTTCAATGCAGATACAGGAATAAAATTTCCTTATGGAATAAGATCCAGAGATAAAATGCCACTCAAATTCATATGAAGATCTATAATTTTAAAATGGATTTATTATTAATATTTGCAAAATATATCATACAAATGGAAAATCTAAGTATATTTTGGTCTTTCACATTACATAGAATGGAGAGACTGGGGCTGGAGAGACTGCTCAGTGGTTAAGAACATTAACTGCTCTTGCAGAAAATCCAGATGTTATTCCCACAACCCATATGGCTGCTGACAACCATCCTTAACTCCTGTTCCAGGGGACTGATGTCATTTTCTGACTTCTGTGGGAATTGCATGACAGGGGTGCACTTACATACATGCATGAAGACAATTTAAAATAAAAATAAGAAATTAATTAACCATGTGCATATTTAAATAAATTAATATTATTGGGAAAAAGTCCTTAATTTCAGGAATCACTGTACTTTTTTCATTCATTCTAATTGCTCCACACTTAATATGTAGATGATCTCATTTGAATTACTACAAACATGTATTTATTTGTTCTGTTTCATGATGGNAACCCTAAATATAGGTACAGACAAGCATTGCTTAGTGGATTTGATATATATATATATATAGATATGTATATATAGACATTATATACAAATATATATTATATACCAATACATCATATATAATTATATATAATATATAATATATTTCATGTAATATATTTTATATAATTATATATGATATATTGGTATATAATATATATTTGTATATAATGTTAAATTTATAATATATATATATATTTATAAATGTACACATGTATATATAACAATAATAAGGAAGAGGAAAGAAATTTAGAGGGAGCGAGAGCAAGGGTACATGGGAGGATTTGAGGGGCAAAAATAGAGAAAGAATAATGTGAAGACAATACTCACGTATGAAATTATAAAAAATAAACTAAAATCTTCATATGACTAATTTGAAATCCCACCCTTTATTGTTGTTCTTTCTTTTCAATCAAATGTGTATTTTTTGTATTTATCGTATATGACACTTGTAATCTAAAACAGTGATCATGAAAATTCTATTTGTTCCTTATATTCAAGTATTTTTCTTTATCTCTACTTTTTAAATATTTTCAAGTTGAATATGCTTTCTGTGTTTTTTTCACCAAAAGATAACTATATTTTCCTCACTTCTCTAATTTAGGACTCATTGATCTGTATACTCACTAATGGACTATAATTTTAAACTTCCCTGTTTTTTAGAACATTTTATGTATTTTCTAATCTTCTCTTATGTATTTGAAATTTTTTTTGTCTTTTGAGACAGGGTCTCCCTGTTGCCCCAGCTGTCCTGGAACTTGCTCTGTAGACCAGGCTGGTCTTGAACTCAGAGAGATCCGCCTGCCTCTGCCTCTCAAGTGCTAGGACTAAAGGTGTGTGCCACCATGCCCAGCTTTGTATTTGAATTTCTAATTTGCATCTCTGTCCTCTTCTCACAGCATAGTACTCCACTGTCTATCTCAGTTACCAATTCTGCCACCTTGAATTATAGACGCACAATGTGTGTGCTTGCACTTTTTAAAGATTATGTGGAATAGCTTCCATTGCAAACAAAGTAACAGACTATTATATCTGTCTTCATAGTCCAGAAACCCAAAAAATTTTTAGGAGAAGCCAATTACAAGAGACAACAACTGAATAAATGAAGTGATGAGAAGGAAAACGCATTTACTAAAAGTCAGCGTTAAGAAAAATACTCTCGAAATTCTGATCACATACGGTAAGTATGCTACAATTAAATATGTATGATCTTCAAATAAAATAGCTTAACTTCAATGCAGATACAGGAATAAAATTTCCTTATGGAATAAGATCCAGAGATAAAATGCCACTCAAATTCATATGAAGATCTATAATTTTAAAATGGATTTATTATTAATATTTGCAAAATATATCATACAAATGGAAAATCTAAGTATATTTTGGTCTTTCACATTACATAGAATGGAGAGACTGGGGCTGGAGAGACTGCTCAGTGGTTAAGAACATTAACTGCTCTTGCAGAAAATCCAGATGTTATTCCCAGAGCCCACATGGCTGCTGACAACCATCCTTAACTCCTGTTCCAGGGGACTGATGTCATTTTCTGACTTCTGTGGGAATTGCATGACAGGGGTGCACTTACATACATGCATGAAGACAATTTAAAATAAAAATAAGAAATTAATTAACCATGTGCATATTTAAATAAATTAATATTATTGGGAAAAAGTCCTTAATTTCAGGAATCACTGTACTTTTTTCATTCATTCTAATTGCTCCACACTTAATATGTAAGATGATCTCATTTGAATTACTACAAACATGTATTTATTTGCTCTGTTTCATGATGGAAAAATCAAGACAGAGTGTTTTCTTTAGATGATATTTCTAGAGTGTAGTACACTTGGTTTTGGAACAAATACACTGTCTCTAATCCCCTAGGTGAAACTTGCCATGGCAATAGCGATGTATGCTTTATTTATTTCACAATTGCTTTTAGGACATATATTTATACCTGTATGTCACGTATGGGTGTATGACTACATTTATATTTGTACACATGTGCATACAAAACATTGTTATTTTCTCTATTACTATATCAAAGGCAAAACAAACATGTACATCCTCTGAAAATAGATTCAAAGTTGCCATTAAAAATTAACTCAATATGGTAATGTATATAAGAACTATGAAAATTATTCTTATTTTAAATTTCAGAAATTCTTTCTTACTTTTAATTCCAGAACACATTTAATTTTAATAATATTTTAAATTTAATGTCTTTAAAATTAATATTTTAATGAAATTTAATAAATTTAAATATAATAAATTTAAATAAAATATTTTTAAATTTAATAATATTTTAATTCCAGAATACATTTAGGGATTTACAGTTTAACTGTAAACTTGCATGCAGGTAAAAGGAAATATAATTTTACATTCCTAAATTGCATAGCAAGTTTATGTATGTTTTAATGTATTTTAAACAAGAGAATTGGTCTTTCTCATAAATCTTAGAACTGAGAAAAATAGAGATATAAACTTCAAGCTATGTCTATAGCAATATCAGTCACTGTGGTATTAACTTTACTAACAAATTACCCACCTTGACTTACATATAATGATTTGGCAAGGATCCACAAATGAGGGACAATATACATCATTTTTTCTGACTCTCTGTTACTTCACTTAGCATAAGAGCATCTAGTTTCATCCATGTACCTTCAAATTTCATGTTGTTGTCTCTCTTTAACTCTGCAAGAACTCTCTTGTGTAAATGGACCACAGTTTCATTATCTACTTAGCAGTTGGGGGATACATGGGTTGTTTCCAGCTCTTCAATGCTGTAAAAGAGCAACAATAAATATGTCTGTGCATGTATCTCTGATGTAGGGTGAATCCGTTGGGTTTTTCTAAGGCACCACAGTGGTGACAATATTTGAGTCATAGGAATAAATAAAAATGGAATAGTTAAAACATAAGTAGACTTCTATGTAGATTTTTTAAAAAGATTTAAATTAATAAAAGAAGCAAGAAAAAATAATGTGCTTTATTTTCCACACTAATAACAGTGATCATAATTATAACAATTACTTTCAAAGGGAATTAATTACAAATAACTAATTTCCAAACTGGCTACCTTTGCTAAAATTCTATCCTTCGAAAGGATCCTTGACCTCCAATCTAGAAGCAACCTATTTAACATTTAGTATGCACATGACAAATTTGTGAAAACTTAGCTACCTGAATAATGTATTTAATCAAGAAACTTAAAGGCAATGTGATTTTCAATGTGTGCTGATTAGCAAGAACACGATCACTCCCTAAATTTTAAAACTTGGAGCTAATAGTTTGCATAATGTTCCTTTGCAATTTAAACATAAATCCTAGAATGAGAGTTGAAAAAAAAAAAAAAAAAAACTCCAGCAGGGTATTCAGTAGTTTATAATTTGTTCCTTATATTCAAGTATTTTTCTTTATCTCTTTACTTTTTTTTTTATATATTTTCAAGTGGAATATGCTTTCTGTGTTTTTTTCACCAAAAGATAACTATATTTTCCTCACTTCTCTAATTTAGGACTCATTGATCTGTATACTCACTAATGGACTATAATTTTAAACTTCCCTGTTTTTTAGAACATTTTATGTATTTTCTAATCTTCTCTTATGTATTTGAAATTTTTTTTTGTCTTTTGGAGACAGGGTCTCCCTGTTTGCCCCAGCTGTCCTGGATTGCTCTGTAGACCAGGCGGTTCTTGAACTCAGAGCGTTCGCCTCCTCTGCCTCTCACGTGCTAGGGACTAACGGTGTGTGCCCACCAGGCCAAGCTTTGTATTTGAATTTCTAATTTGCATCTCTGTCCTCTTCTCACAGCATAGTACTCCACTGTCTATCTCAGTTACCAATTCTGCCCCTTGAATATATAGTACGCCACAATGTGTGTGCTTGCAACTTTTTAAAGATTATGTGGAATAGCTTCCATTGCAAACAAAGTAACAGACTATTATATCTGTCTTCATAGTCCAGAAACCCAAAAAATTTTAGGAGAAAGCCAATTACAACGAGACAACAACTGAATAAATGAAGTGATGAGAAAGGAAAACGCATTTACTAAAAGTCAGCGTTAAGAAAAATATCTCAGAAATTCTGATCACCTACGGTAAGTATGCTACTAATTAAAAGGTATGGATCTTCAAATAAATAGCTTTAACTTCAATGGCAGATACAGGAATAAAATTTCCTTATGGAATAAGATCCAGAGATAAAATGCCACTCAAATTCATATTGAAGTCTATAATTTTAAAAATGGATTTATTATTAATATTTGCAAAATATATCATACAAATGGAAAATCTAAGTATTATTTTGGTTCTTTTCACATTATCATAGATGTGAGGAGGACCTTGGGGCGGTAGAGGGCTGCTCAGTGGGTTAAGAAACATTAACTGCTCTTGGACTATGGAAAAATTCCAGTGTTATTCCCACGGCCACCAATGGCTGCTTGACAACACATCCTAAATCCTGTTCCGGGGACTCGGTGTCAATTTTCTGACTGTCTGGGGACGTGCCATGACAGAGGGTGCACATACTTACAGCCAGTGAAGACAAGGAAAATAAAAAATAAGAAAGGTAACCATGGGCGAGGGATATAAAATAAAGATTAAGAGTATATTGGGAAAGAAGCTTAATTTCAGGAATCACGGACGTGGTTTTCACAGTCTAATGCTCCACACGTAAGTATGTAAGTGATGCTCAGTTGAAATTACACAAACAGGTGTATTTATGTGTTCGTTGTCAGTGGATGGATAAAATCAAGACAGAGTGGTGTTCTATAGTGATATTATGGGGGGGGGCTAGGGAGTGTAGACAACGTTGGGTTTTGGAACAAATACACTGTCTCGTAATCCCCTAGGTGTAAACTTGGCCATGGCAAAGGAGTGTAGTGCCTGATGAGTAGGTTTTGGGACATTTTTATACCCTTTTGGGGTTTATTTGTCAGATGGTTGAGTGTATTACTTTTTACATTTATATTACACATTGTGCATACAAAAACATTTGTTATTTTTCTCCAATTACTATATCAAAGGCCAAAACAAACATGTACATCCTCTGAAAATAGATCAAAGTTGCCATTAAAAAAATAAACTCAATATGGTAAATGTAGTATAAGAAAACTATGAAAAGATTATTGATTAAAGTGCAGAATTCTTTGCCTTACTTTTAATTCCAGAAACACATTATATTTTAATAATAATTTTAAATTTAATGTCTTTAAAAATAATATTTAATGAAAATGTTTAAATAAATTTAAATATTAATAAATGTTAAAAAAATATTTTTAATTTTAATAATATTTTAATTCCAGAATACATTTAGGGATTCACAGTTTTTAACAGTAAATTGCCTTGCAGGTAAAAGGGAAATATATTTTACATTCCTAAATGCATAAGCAAGTTATGTATGTTTAATGTTATTTAAAACAAGGAGAATTGGTCTTTCTTCATAAATCTTAGAACTGAGAAAAAATAGAGATATAAACTTCAAGCTATGGTCTATAGCAATATTCAGTTCCACTGTGGTATTAACTTATAAACAAATACCCACCCTGACTTACATATAAGGATTTGGGGCAAGGATCCACAAATGAGGGGACAATATACCATCATTTTTTCTGATCTCTGTTACTTCATCTTAGCATAAGAGCCTAGTTTCATCCATGTACCTTCCAATTTCAGTGGTTGTTGTCTCTCTTTAACTCTGCAAGAACTCTCTTGTGTAAAATGACCACAGTTTCATATCTACTTTGCCGTTGGGGATACATGGGTTGTTTCCAGCTCTTCAATGCTGTAAAAGAGCAGCAATAAATATGTCTGTGCATGTATCTCTGATGTAGGGTGAATCCGTTGGGTTTTTCTAAGGCACCACAGTGGTGACAATATTTGAGTCATAGGAATAAATAAAAATGGAATAGTTAAAACATAAGTAGACTTCTATGTGATTTTTTAAAAAGATTTAAAATTAATAAAAGAAGCAAGAAAAAATAATGTCTATTTTCCACACTAATAACAGTGATCATAATTATAACAATTACTTTCAAAGGGAATTAATTACAAATAACTAATTTCCAAACTGGCTACCTTTGCTAAAATTCTATCCTTCGAAAGGATCCTTGACCTCCAATCTAGAAGCAACCTATTTAACATTTAGTATGCACATGACAAATTTGTGAAAACTTAGCTACCTGAATAATGTATTTAATCAAGAAACTTAAAGGCAATGTGATTTTCAATGTGTGCTGATTAGCAAGAACACGATCACTCCCTAAATTTTAAAACTTGGAGCTAATAGTTTGCATAATGTTCCTTTGCAATTTAAACATAAATCCTAGAATGAGAGTTGAAAAAAAAAAAAAAAAAAAAACTCCAGAGGGTCATCAGTTAGGTTATAATCCCTTCCTCACAGCTCCTGTAGCAACAAAGATAAAAGAGAAGAACCGTCCATCTTCAAATAATTAAACATAATGGGTGATTGCTACTATATTTTTAAATGAAGAAAACTTCTCCTATGGTTCTTCTTCCAAGTAGATGAAAGAAGGCCTAATAAAAAACAAACATAGAACATGAAATGTTTGAGAAGTTCAACCTAGAAGATTTCTGAGGATGCTGTTGTTGCAGAAAAAAGGAGTTGTCAATAAGGATTTTATTCTCTGCCCCCACGCTCCATTTCTTGAACCCTAGTTCATCCTTTTATCATTCTTAGGACACTCTCATTCTTTATACCAAAGTAAAATTAAAGTCATTAAAACACTGCTGAACATAGTTCAAATGTATCACAATGTCATCCTGTCTCCTGCTTAATGATAAAGCTCCTATGGTCACTGTCAAGAAACCTAAATATCTCCTCCTCATCAAGCAATTCCTTCTGAATTCTCTCTCCTTCAGCAGAAGAGCACTCTCCTGCTGGTGTGCTCTATAGGAAATCCTAGAGCAAATTAGTCTCCATAAATAACCCTGTACAAGGGGCAGGTCTTTCTTAATATTTAGTGAAGAGCTAAATTTTGTATGTCTGTGAGTCTGCATTTATTTCTGTAGAGAGATCTAGTCTGGCACTCAATCAGAAGTAAACACGTTCCAGGTGCTGCTGTTTCTCTCATCAGTATCACTAATTAATTCGTTTCAATCAAAATTTATGGTATACCTTACTAATCTTTTCTTCCAGTACTTAAATTAGTATGGTCAGTATAATGAGGAAGCCAGGGCAAAGACCCAACAGAGAGAAGATTTTTTGTCTAAAGGCTCCATACACATATTTTATATTAAAAAAAAAAAAAAAAAAAAAAAAAAAAAAAAAAAAAAAAAACATCACTTACAGCTCTACTCATTGGCGTCTGGCACTGTTTAGGGGCAGAGGACAATCCTTGGGGAATGTTTAACAGCAATACAAAACAAAATGTTTCTACCTCTTGATTTTTCAAACTATGGTGACTTCAACATATCTCTAAAATCTAGTTAAGTCTTTGCAAATTTTACATGAAAAGGAAATTAATTTGTGTCAGCAAACTAGAAAAGTTCACATAATTTCAATTCCTTCAGTTCTTCCTTTGATTTAAGGATTTTTTTATTGATGTTTTGTGTATTTCAGATATCATTTTCAATTCAGTTCAGGCATATTCTACTTTCCCTTTCCTTCCCTCCACCCCACCCCACCACCCCACCCCCCCCACCCCACCCCACCCCACTCCAGAATCATGCATTCTGCCATAAACTGCCCTAAACCTTTCTCTCTCAGTCTTTTTTTCAGTTCTTTTGTTGTTGTTCTCTCCAACTGTTTGCTAGAGCAATTATTTATATATATATATATATATATATATATATATGAATGATTTAGAGATTTTTGTACTGAAATCCAGAAACGTAGCCTTTTGTATACAGGGCTGTCTTGTAAATATTTTCCCTTTATAATACTTAAGAAACATTTAGAATCTTTATTTTATTTTATTTATTTTTTTATGTGTATGAATGTATTGTCTGCATGTAGGTTTGTGCACCCGTGTCGTGCAGTGACGCAGAGGTCAGAAGAGGGTGTCGGATTCTCCCTGGAACTAGAGTTAAAGATAGTTTTCAGCCACTATGTGGGTGCTGGGGATCGAACCCGGGTCCTCTGCAAGAGCAGTCGGCACTTGTTAACCACTAGGCCATTTCTTCGGCTCCAACATTTAGAGTCTTTATGAAGATTTAAGAAAGCCATATCTTGTAATTGCACATGTGCATATCCCACTTTCAAAATTCAAAGACAAAATTCTTAAGCATCACGGAGATAAAACACCTAAGTTCTCTGGGATACAAATTAAATAGATTTAATACCATTTTCATTGGCACTATATATGGTAAATAATTCGCTTTATTTTCTCATTTTAAAAGTACAACAACATGGGCTGGAGAGATGGCCTAGCGGTTAAGAGCGCCGACCGCTCTTACAGAGGACCCAGGTTCGATCCCCAGCACCCACATGGCAGCCGAGAGCCGTCTGAAACTCCAATTCCAGGAGAACTCCAGCTCCAGGGGAATCTGAGACCCTCTTCTGACCTCCGCGGCATTGCATGACACGGGTGCACAGACCTGCATGCAGACAGTACATTGATACACATATAGAAATAAATAAAAAAAATAATAATAAAATAAAAGTACAACAACACTTTGTAAAGTCATCTATGTAATACCCTTGGGACAGTACAGTTGTGTTTTTTATCCACTACATGTTAATTACAACATATAACAAAATTATATGAATATTTATCATAAGGTAATACTGTCATGCATAATTTTTATAAAGGTTAAATTCACTGAAATATATCTCACAAAAGCACATGAAAGTCCTAAATGAAGCTGTTTAACACGCCACTGAAGAAATACTGATTGTTCAACAGAATGTGGGAGATTGCCACCCTAAATTTTAAAATGACCACTAAATGCTCTTCCTCAGGGTACCTTAGAGAGTTACTATGAGAACCATCATGGAAAGCAATGATATGATGTAGGATTCCCACTGTTCTTTCACACAGAATCTTTATTTTTTATTTAATTGTATTTATTTCTGTATGTGTATGAATGTACTGTCTACATGTAAGTTTGTGCACCCGTGTCGTGCAATGCCGCGGAGGTCAGAAGAGGGTGTCGATTCCCCTGGAACTGGAGTTCTCCTGGAATTGGAGTTTCAGACGGTTTTCGGCCGCCATGTGGGTGTTGGGGATCAACCCCGGGTCCTCTGCAAGAGCGTCAGAGCTCTTTAACCGCTAGGCCATCTCTCCAGCCCCACACAGAATCTTTAAACAGTGACCTCATGACTGTTTTTTCCAATGAAATATTTTATTATACACAAGTGCATCAATCCCATGGGTTTAGCCAACATAGAAATACCTATGGGGGGGGGGGCTGGAGAGATGGCTCGGCGGTTAAGAGCACCAACTGCTCTTGCAGAGGACCCGGATTCAATTCCCAGCACCCACATGGCAGCTAAGAACCGTCTTTAACTCTAGCCCTCTTCTAACCTCCACTGCATTGCAGGACAGAAGTGCACCAAACTACATGAAGACAGTACATTCATACACATAAAAAATAAAAAACCCTAAAAAATAAAAAAGAAATAAAGAATACCTATAAAGGAACATCTACAATAAGGTCTTTTTTTCTTTTTTTTTGTCAGCATCATGATTGGGGAAAAGTGAGAACATCATATTCACTCACTACCACCTTGCAAAAATGACAATATGAATTACATGTAAGTGTGAATCCAGAAAAGAAAAAGGATGATACTATTTATGTGAGAGTCATGAAAATTCCAGAAAATAATGGGAAAGTATAGGAGTTGGTTTAAGCATTGTCAGGAGGGGTTGGGAAAAGCACTGGTTATTCTTGCAAAGAGGACCAAGTTTTTGATTCTCAGCAACCAGCAATCACATAGCTGTAACAACCATTTCTAACTCTAGTTCCTGGGGATCCAATGTCCTCTTCTGAACTCTGCAGCCATTGCATGACATGGGTGCACCTACCTACATGCAGACAATACACTCAAACACATAAAATATTTAAGTTTCACATTACATTCTTCCCCATTTGTCCCGCAGTGATTGGGTTTCTTTGCACTCCCTCAGGTTGTCTGGGATGAAGGCCCTTTTCCAGGATCTTTGCCAGTCTAGCATTTCCTTTGTGTAGATCTGTGAGTCTGTCACATTCTCAGATTTAGGAACCAGCTACATTTGGCTGTATATGAACTAGAGTATCCGAGGTTGCCTTTACTGGTATGTTCATATATTGTTCTTAATTTTGATTTTGTTTCTAACTCATGTTCACAAGTTTTTTTTTATTCAGCCAACTGATGGAGTCAAACATAAATGTGAAAAGAAAAATTGAATATTAAAAACTTGAGCTGCATAAGGGTGGAAAGTATAAATGCTGTAGTGGAGTAAGTTACTAAAGCATTTCAGTCATATGTAAAATTAGACATGCAGGTCGCTTTGAGAATAAAGTAAAAAAATTATATTTGATAAAGGAAAAAGAACAGTTCAGTGGATTAAAAAAACCAGAAATTTGGCTAACCATCGATATTACTGTTCTATGAATTTGAAAAGTAGTTCCTTAAAGAATTGATTTTCGGTTTTTAGGGTTGTTCTTCTACATATATGACTACTTACTTTAAAGAAAATATATTCTTGGTTAGGATTTATGATTTTTAAATCAGGCTATAAAATTATCTTGTCCATATAAATGAAATGTTTTCAAAACAAGTTAATCACATTTGCATTCCTCTATTAGCTTACTTCTTAATTGTGGATCTAATCAAAACGAAATGAACTTACCACAGAAAGAAATTCATTCTTTACACAGACTGCTATATTTGAAAGAATCAGATGAGAAAGGATTTCTAAGTAGGTCATCATAATTTTGCTCAAGTTTAAAATTCTACTTCAGGAGGAAATAAGGGTGAAAAAGAAAAATACAGAATCAAACAAAAATGTAGTATGTCTTTTATTTATTTTGTTTTGGAAAATATCTTGGACATAATTGTAAGCTTGAGGCTTTCCTCACTTGAAATACATTGTAATAGTGAATGATATCCATTCGTTTAAAAGAAGAAGCTATAAATAAGGTGTGGGCATTTTCATGTCAAGAGAGACGCATGTACTGCTAAATATTTGCTTATAATGATCATTTCTGATTGAAAAACGATTACGGAGACAGTAGTAATGATATGATACCAATCCATCCATTTCCTTTTATTATCAACTGCCATAATGTTCCTTAAATAACTCAAATCTCCTATAATTAAGATAATATTTACCATGAGATTTAATTATAGATGAATATGTGTTCAGTAATTTTTCTAAGAAATGTTTCTGATTTTCAGTTTTAATAAAATATTTTCAATGAGTAGGAATTGTGTGCATGTATGCATATTCATACTGAAAAAAAAGATGAGTTTACCCCACCATAAAACCTTGGGATTTGAAGAATTTTCTAGCAGCATGATACTGGGGGAAAGTATGTTATACATATATGAAACTGTTTATTTATGACTATTTCTTCTTTTCTTTTTTAAATTTTTTTATTTATTTTTGCATGTGTATGAATGTACTGTCTGCATGTAGGTTTGTGCACCCGTGTCGTGCAATGCCTCAGAGGTCAGAAGAGGGTCTTGGATTCCCCTGGAACAGGAGTTCTCCTGGAATTGGAGTTACAGACGGTTCTTAGCCACCATGTGGGTGCTGGGGATCGAACCTGGGTCCTCTGTAAGAGCAGTTGGTGCTCTTAACCGCTAGGCTATCTCTCCAGCTCCTACTATTTCTTCTTTTCTAATAAATTCAGGGGGAACAGAAACCTTAGCTTCATTAATCAGTATGATTCAATCTGGAAAATTTGGCATAGCTGCAGTATGTGTTTAAGAAGAGGAACCCATAAATGAACTTGTGAAGATTTGGGAGATTTTGAGACATGACAGAAACTGATTTACATCTTAACAAACAGAAAGGAGATGGTGAACTTGGAAAAGGATGGGATAGTGGAAATAGGTCCAGATGGTAGCTTCATTCCATCTTCTACTGGCCAGGTCTCAGGAGAAAAGTAGACTTGACAGCAAGGTTGGATCTAAGAAACAAAAGACATTTTCCTTTGAAAAAAAGTTTAATAACGTTTTTTATAACTAGTGTGTTCTTTGAAAAATTCATACACATATAAAATATATTTTATTAGTGTAATTCCCCATCCACTTCAACCCACATGCTTCCCTATAACCACACTGAAAAGCCTCTTTCTTGTATTCATGTCTTCGAATATTTTTGAGACCCACTGAATTTAACCCAAATCATCTGTTTGTCCATGGGTTTGGAGTATTTTCTGGAGTCTGCTGGATTCCTCAGAGGGTATATAATTGATATAAATGACTGTTCCTCTTCCAGAATGCATCAGTAGCCAGCAGTTCATGAATAGATCCTGTGAGTCCCTCTGTGATCCATGATTGGTTGTGGAAACGCCTGGTTTTTAGCAGGCCTATTGTGAGCATCGGTGGATTCTGTGGGGTATCTGACAGCATTGGATGTACCCCCAGAAGACAGTATTTCACCATACTTCTTGGTTTGGGGCTCTTCCATTTTTTTCCGCTTCCTCAGGGGTGATCCCTGAACATTAGAGGAAGAGTTATAAATGTTCTGCTCGGTCTGATCACTTATCTTCAGCACCTTGAACAAGAACATGTCTCTTCATCCACATCTATTTACCACAAAGAGAGGTTTTTCTGATTAAGGCAGAGAGTCTCATGGGTCTATGAGCATAGACATATATACTGAAGCAGCATGGGTCCAAATCATAGGTCAATTCTAATTGATCAAAAATTCTAATAAAGGCCTTTCTAGGATATTTTTTTGGATTACTCCACTTTCTAAATTTTCAAATTTTGTTTATGATTCTGAAGTAACTATGGTTTTGTGTTGTTAAGGGTTATCAGGGATTAAATGGCCATGGTCTTTATACCTAAACCTAATGCTGAAGCCTGATATGCATAATTTTCACAGACATTAAAATGTGATTACATTATTAAATTTATAGGATGACAAAGAAAACAAATTCCATTTGTAAATTCTCAAAATAATGCTTTTTGTTTTCTGGTCACTGTCCTTACTACTCCACATGCCTTTCCATCAGAATTTCTAGCAAAAAATTTTCCTTTTTATTGTTCAAAATGCAGACAATAGGGCAATAAAAAATAAACAGAAATAAAACTAATAATCAAGACTCAGAAAAACAAGTACCATATGTCTTAGATCATATGTGGATCCTAGAGTTTAATTTTTATGCACGTGTGTGTGTGTGTGTTTGTGTGAATCATGAAACTCAATGGAGGGCAGGAGATGAGAAAAAATTCCTTGTAAGGAGGGAGAATGTATATAAAATAGAAAAGTGGGTGTCAACACATGGTGGTGGTGCAGAGTGGGCAGAGCCATCCTGCGACAGTGGCAGCCCATGTGGCCCCGGCCTGCTTCAAGCTGATCTAGCTCAGCTCTCAGCAGATCTGGCACAACAGCCAGAGGCTCTAGCTCACGCTCTGGGCAGACCAGGTGGAGTGGCTCAGGCCTAGGCAGGCCTGTTCGGGAAAGCTGAACCAGGTGGAGCTCCACAACCATACACCAGAGTGACCTGCACCAGGAAGGCTAGCACAGATAAGCTGAACCAGGTGGAGCTCCAATACCACTCAGCAGAGCACCCAGGAGAGTGGCCCAGCCCAGGTAGGCCCACACAGGCAAGCAGAACCAGATGGAGATAAACCACACAGCAAAACGGCCCAGTCCCTGCAAGCCACTGCAGGAGCTAACAGGCAGGTCAGGGGTACTGTTAGACTCACATTACATGGTACAAGGCTCAAGACAACCTGATTGTTACCTGCATTGATATTTGGAGAAGCTCCAGACCAGAAGATCAAGAGCTAGCTGGTCCTTCCAATACAAAACAAAAAGTGAAAACCTAAAGCCTAGACCAGCCATCCCTTCATAACTAAAGAGAAGACATGGAAGGCATCTGAAGAAAACAAGGTCAACCTTCAATGCAACAAAGAAACACTTGAGTTTCATAACAGAATACAAGAACAAAACAGATCCACATGTCAAAAGCACCACAAAAAAGCCAGTAACATGGGAAAGCCAAATAATAAATCACCTCCAAAGACTACAAGTCCTGTAGAAGACTCCTTCAATGAGATCTCCCTGGATATAACCCAGGACACAGATCTTAAAAGAACAATCATAGACATACTCAAAGAAAACAAGGAATATAGAGAACACAGAGACAAAAGAATCAACTAAAAGAAAATTATAAACTTAAAGAACACACAGATAAATGAATCAAAGAACTAGAGGGAGAGAATGACAAATTCCAGAAGGAAGTGGAAATGCTGAAAAAAATCCGAGGCTGAAATGAAAAAGGAAATCAAACACTCATCCAGTCAATAGAAAAGCCTGGGAGAAAGCCTCAGTAACAGAACGGATGAAGCAGAAAATAGAATATCAATACAGGGAGAAAACATGGAAGAACTTTAATGGTCAGGCAAAGATTATGAAAAATTAAAAAAAAAACAAGATTGTAATAATCAGGAAATGTGTGACACTATAAAATGGACCAAACCTCCACATCATAAGTAGGAGAAGGATCCCAGGATAACAGTATTGACCAGATCTTCAACAGAGTTATAAAAGAAACTGAAAAAAGACATACCCATACAAATACACGAAGCACATAGAACACCAAATAGACAAGACCAGAAAAGAAATTCCCACACCATATCATAGTAAAAATGCTAGATGCTCAAAACAAAGGAAGAATACTAAAAGCCACAAGAGAAAAACAACAAATTACATATAAAGCAAACCTATCATAATTACAGCTGAGTTTCCAATGCAAATGATGAAAGCCAGAAGAGCTTGGACCAAAGCATTCCAAGTTCTAAATGACTATATATGTCAACCCAGGTTACTTTGGCCATCAAAAATTCCAATTATACTTGAAGGTCGAAGAACAATTTTTCATGACATAAGCAAGAAGTCATGAAAGAATATATGTACGGCCGGGAGTGGTGGCACACAACTTTAATCCTAGCACTTGGGAGGCAGAAGCAGGCAGATCTTTGTGAGTTCAAGGCCAGCCTGGTCTACAGAGTGAGTTCCAGGACAGCTGGGAATACAGGGAGATTCTCAAAAAGGCCAAAAAAAAAGAATATATGTATGGAAAACCAAGCCTTCAGAAAATACTCAAAACAATTCATAGGACAGAGAAAAGGAGCAACTACCCCCAAGATGCAAAAGAAAGTAATCAATGAAGGTATAACTGCAGAAATATAAACTTAGACCAAAAATGCAAAGAGAAATTAAATTGAAAGGAAGCAATATACATCTCTCAAGAATAACATTAAATGTTGATGGTCTGAATCCCCCAGTCAAGTGACTCAGACTGGGGAGTGGGTTAAAAAATTGAATCCATCTTTTTGTTGTCTACAAGAAAACCATCTCACCTTCAAGGATGGGTACCAACTTAAGGTGAAAGAATGGAAAAAAAATATTCCAAGAAAATGGTACCAAAAAACAAGCAGGAATTATTATTCTAATGTCAGACAAAATAGACTTCAAATTAAAACTAATCAGAAGGGATGAAGAGGGTCACTACATTTGTACCAATGAACAATTAACCATGAAGATTTCACAATCATAAATATACACTCACCAATTTCTGGTACACTGAATTCTATGAACACAATTCTGCAAGACTTTAAGGGACTGATTAATAACAGCTCACTAATAGTGGGGGACTTCAATACAGCACTGAGCCCATTGGAGAGGTTAACTTGACAAATAAACAGAGAGATATCTGAGATGAACAGTACAGTACACCAAATGGACTTAACAGACATCTACCGAATATGCCACCAAATCATCAAAGAATATGCTTTCTATTTGGCACCCCATAGAACACTCTCCAAAGCTGAACATATCCAGGGACACAAAGCAAACCTGAAGAAATAAAAAAAAAATGAAATAATTCAATGACATCAGTGCAATAAAGCTTAATGTCAACACCAGAAAGAGTCCTACTATCTCCAAGAACTCATGGAGACTAAACACACTCCTGAATAATAAATGCTCAAGGGAGAAATAAAGAAATAAAAGTATTCCTGGTACTAAACAAAAAGGAGGATACAACACAACAAAATCTATGGGACACTTTAAAGATAGTCCTAAGAAGGAAATTTATAGCCCCAGGTGCCTGCATTAAGAAAACATAAAGAACACCAATAAATGACTTAACACTGCAAATAAAAGTACTTGAGAGACAACAAGAAATGAATCCTAAACACAACAAACAGGAAGAAATAACAAAAATCAGAGTGGAAATTAATGAAATAGAAACAAAGAAAACAATACAAAGAATTAATGAATCCAAGAGCTGGTTTTTTAAAGGATCAACAAGATAGATAAACCTTAGCCTTGGGAGGCAGAGGCAGGCAGATCTTTGTGAGTTCAAGGCCAGCCTGGTCTACAGAGTGAATTCCAGGACAGCTGGGGCTACAGGGAGACCCTGTCTCAAAAAGACCAAAAAAACCTTAGCCTAGTTGACCCCCAAAAAATAAATAAATAAAAGAAAACAGCAACGCCAAATCAATAAAATTAGAGATGAAAAGGGAAACATCACAACAAATAATGAAAATATCCAATCATAAAGGAATAATTTAAAAAACTGCAATCTACTAAATTTGAAAACCTATGAGAAATGGATGAATATCTGAAATCATGGGAATCACCAAAGCTCAATGAAGAAGAAATAAATAGGTTAAACAGACCCATAACATATGAGGAAATTGAAACAGTAATACAAAACCTCCCACTAAATAAAGCCCAGGCCGAGAGAGATTTATAGGAGACATCTATAAGACATTTATAGAGGACTTATAACCATTATTACTCAAATTATTTAAAGGGATAGAAACAGAGAGAAACCTCCTAAATTCCTTCTATGAAGTGAGCATCACTCTAATACCAAAAACAAGGCAAAGATACAACCAAAAAACAAAAATGTAGACCCAGTTCATTAATGAACATAGATGCAAAACTGCTCAACAAAATACTAGCAAACTACAAACAGGCACACATTTAAAAGGCCATCCATGATCACCCAGTTGGATTCATGCTAGAGATGCAGGGATAGTTCAACATATGCAAATTCATAAAAGACATAAAACACATAAACAGTCAGGTGTAGTGGCCCATGCCTTCTTTAATCCTAGCACTTGGGAGGCAGAGGCAGGTGGATTTCTGTGAATTCAAGGCCAGCCTGGTCAAGGCCAGCCTGGTCTACAGAGTGAGTTCCAGGCCAGCTGGGCCTACAGGGAAACCCTGTCTCGAAAAGACCAAAACACACACACACACACACACACACACACACACACACACACACACACACATAAGCACTGAAAGACAAGAAGTTCATGGTCAACTCAATTGATGCAGAAAAGTACTTTGATAAAATTTTACATACCCACATCCAACATCATTTTAAATGGGGAAAAATTCAAAGTATTCCCCTTTAAGTCAGGAACCTGGCAAGGCTATCCCCTATCTCCATTCCTTTCGAATACAGTGCTTGAAATGCCTGCTAGAACAATTGAAAGAAAAGGAAATTAAATGAGTTTGAATTGGAAAAGAGGAAGATAAACTATCCCTTTTTGCAGATTACATGATAGACTACATAAGGGAAGCCAAAAGCTCCATCAGAAAACTCCCAGAAATGAATAAGAGATTCAGTAAAGTAGCGGGATATGAAATTAACCTAGAAAAATCAGTAGCTTTTCATTATACCAATATCATGCAATTAGAGAAGGAAGATAAGGAGAACTTCCCATTCACAATAGCCTCAAAAAAAATCTCTGAACAAATCTGACCAAAGACACTAAAAACCTCTCTAATGAAAAATTTAAAACCTTGATAAAGGAAATTGAATACACCAGAAAATTGAAGGACCTCCCATGCTCATGGATTGAAGAATTGATATAGTGAAAATAACCATCCTATCCAAAGTAATATACAAATTCAATGCAATCCCAATTAAAATTCCCATGAGCTTCTTCACAGACCTAGAAAAACATCCTGAAATTCATATGAAAAAAACAAAAGACTCAGGATAGCCAAAGCAACCATGAGCAAAAAGAGCAAGGCAGGGCGGGGATTACTAAACCAGACTTCAAACTATATTACAGGGCTATAGCCATAAAGCAGCCTGGTATTGGCACAAAAACAGATCTGTAAATCAATGGAAAAAAATAAAGATACAAATTTGAGCACATGCAATTTCAGCCACCTCATATTTGACAAAGGGGCCAAGAAGAATCCTTGGAGGAAAGAATCTTCAGCAAATGGCTCTGGCAAAACTGGATCCCCACTTGAGAAAGAATAAATCTACCCTGTACAAAAATAAATTCCAAATGTATCAAAGACCTCATTGTGAAACCCAAAACTCTGAAAATGATAGAAGAAAATGTTGGAAACAACCTTTGATCCCAGCACTTGGAAAGCAGAGGCAGGCAGATCTATGTGAGTTTAAGGCCAGCCTGGTCCACATAGCCAGCTCCAGGACAGCTGAGACTAAGGGGAGAACTTGTCTCAAAGACAAATAAGAAAAAGAAAATACTTTCTAAATCAGACAGCAGCTGCACAGGGTATAAGATCAATAATTGAAAAATGGGACCTCATTAAGCTCAAAAGCTTCTGTACGGCAAAAGAAACAATCAGTGAAGTGAAGAGAAAACCCACAGAGTGGGAAGAAACCTTCACCAGTGTTCCATCTGACAGAGCATTAACATCCAAAGTATATAAATTACTCAAAAAACAAAGGAGCAAGGAAATAAATGATGAAATCAAAAGATGGAGTAAAGAGCTGAATGGAGACTTCATAAATGAAGAAGTTAAGATGGCTGAGAAACATCTCAAAATGTTTTCAACATAGGTAATAATTTTAAACAATGCAAATAAAACCACTTTAAGATTTCATCTTACACCAGTAAGACTGGCTATGATACAAAACAAAACAAAACCCAAATTACAAAAAAATAAAAATAAAAATAAAAATAAACTGAGGATACCAAATGCTGGAGTGGTTGCGGGGAAAGGGGACACTCATCCACTGCTGATGGGAATGCAAAATCCTACAACCCCTATGGAAAGCAGTGTGGAGAACTCCCAAAATGAACCTGCTACCTGACTGATCATACCACTCCTGAGTATATACACAGGAGACCCATCCATTATGGATATATGTAATAAACACAACTATGTTTATTACAGCTCTATTCACAATAGTGAAGAGCTGAAAGCAACCCAATTGTCCCTCAACTGAGGAATGGATAAAGAAAATGTGGTACATCCATGCAGTGATAAAGATGACATCATGAACTTTGCAGGTAAATTGATGGAACTAGAAGCCATTATGCTAAGTGAAGTAACACGGTCCCAGAAAACCAAAGGACATATGGTGTCCGTTATTTTGGATCCTATCACCAAATCCTTATTTGTAAGGCAAACTTAATATTTTCCTTTTTTAGCAAATATAATACCTGAAGTTACTATAAAAAAGCACATTAAAATACATTAACTTACTATGTAATGTAAGAATATTAAGTACTATTCTCTTTTACCTGCATACAACTCTACTGTTAAATGTGAATCCCTAAACATGTTTTGCAATTAACTTATAGTTTATTTTCAGACACCATAATTTTGGTATATGTGTGGCATGTTTATATGTATATTTTGGATCAAAACTAATTGGAGGGGAACAACAACATCAAAAGACTTTCTTTTAAAAATTTATTTATTAATTTTTATGTGTATGAGTGTACTGTCTGCATGTAGGTTGGTGCACCCATGTCTTTCAATGCCTCAGAGGTCGGAAGAGGGCATCGGATTCCCCTGGAACTGGAGTTAAAGACGGTTCTTAGCAACTATGTTGGTGCTGGGAATCAAACCGAGGTCCTCTGCAAGAGCAGTCGGTGCTCTTAACCGCTGAGTCATCTCTCCAGCCTCCAAAAGACTGTTTCAAAGAACTGACTGAAACAGTAAACTTCTACCCAAAACAGTAAACTTCTGCATTGAAAAATTTAAATAAACTGAGAAAAACGTGCAAGACATGTATGGCATTATGCATGAGCATTGGCGGTTGGGGGGCATGGAATGGGAAATGGGTCTAAATTTAACTAAGAAATGTTGTATAAGTTCAAAAAACTTCAATTAAAAAAAGAAGAGAAAAATAATAGAATACATGTGACACTAAACTGACCACGGAATTGGCGAGAGGAAGAGTATACTTGAGGTAGGGAGTACAGAGAGTCTGGAGAGAAAGAATGGAGGAAGATGCTCAGCAAAAAGCAATGTATAAAAGGGCATAAAGAAACTGAGAATTTGTATACTAACTAACATACAATCAAATTAAAACTGGTTAATTGTTGCTAGAAGTTAGGTTGATTTAAAAGAAAAAGGAAGTGAATTAGTGGGGTGTGGTGGTGCATGCTTTTAATCCCAGCACTTGGGAGGCAGAGGCAGAGGCAGAGGCAGGCAGATCTCTGTGAGTTCCAGGCCAGCCTGGTCTACAGAGCAAGTTCCAGACCACCGGGCTACAGGGAGACCCTGTCTCAACAAGATGAAAAAAAAAAAGGAAGTGAATTATAAGGAACTTATTTAAGCAAATTAAGTAACAAGGGAAAATACATGCATAGCCAGGGATTTCTTGCTATTTTCACTGTAAGACAGTCGGTCATTTAGTGCCAGTTATCAGTTTAGAGCTTTGTGATTTTATATGCTGCCTATGCATCTCTATAGAATTAGTAAACATTAGAAATCAGGTAAAAATCCAAATTATTAATTCTTGTTATGGTTCAAAGAACAACTTTAATTTTGAAAACACATGAAATATCAAGAACAACTTTAGTGTCATTTCAACACTTTAAGAGAATTTTGGTGAATTTTTACTCTATTTTTCATTGATCAGTTTTGAAAACAAACAAGCAAACAAAAACCTGGTCTTTTCTCTACTAGCCTGTCTAATACACAGATGACAAAAATTGCTGATTTTCAGGAAAAAAGAAAGGTACTAATATCTTTCCTGATGAAACACAGTAGCATCCCATGCATAACTATATACTAAGGTTAGCATACACATTCAAAATGTCACCTTAATATGGAGAAAAGAGCAGCATCTCAGCGCCCTACACAGTGAGAAAGCTCCAGTAGAAAATACATTGATGCTGTAAACTTCCGTTTATAATTCTGCAAGGTCTGAAACAACTGAAAATAAATCAAAAGTCATCGTTTTGATTATTCAGAGCTTCTATCTCATGTAGAAGAGAAAATGTGTATAATTTTTGCTGGGGTTTAAGCAATAACTGAGAGGAAAAATGCCTACTCTTTTTCTATTATTCTTTGACGGCATCTTCAATAGCAGTTTGCACTGTAATTTGGGCTATTTGCATATGCTTTATTTTTCCTCCATCCTCTGCTTTTGGAGGACTGTTTCCCTTGATTGAGGACTTGCTATGACAGAAGATAATGGAGCTTATGGCACTCAGTGGGGAGTCTGTAGTGCTGACTTCAGCTGTTGCCTTTGTTTTGTTTTTGTTTTTGTTTTTTCTTTTTCTTTCTTTGTACTCCTCCAATTTTCTTAGGCACAGTGAGAAACAATTATAAAAGCCATGAGCCATTTTAAAATATTATACGACCAAATGGTCATTTTTAAGAGCCTTTCAATCTTTGAGGTCTGTTTATTCTTAGCAGTGGTAAATGGCATCGTTAATTCCCATTCAGTCTGCTTCACAGGGTTGCTAGATTGTTTTCTGCCTTGGGGGAGGCAGTCTTAGACTATGCACAATTTGTATTAATACTTGCGTTGACCCCCATCGCATCCATCAAAAACTTCACACATGTTGCACCTTCTGCATGAAGACTTCTTTAGCTGACCTTGCTGAGATATCCTGTAATGTCCCATGACCTGGTAGGGATAACTTTATTCCATAAATATGACAGTACTTTTCAACTCACTTGCACATAAAGGTGTTTCTAAAAACTAGTTGCATTGATGAAACATCAGACCTGACATTTATCACTAAGGCTGAAAGCCTCACTGATGATTCTCCATGCTGTCATTCTTCCTGCCTTGGTAATCAAGGAGCTCATGAGCAGTCCTAACTGCTACAGCATGCAGACAATTCTATCAGCCTATGTGAACCCGAGACAACTTCTGCTCCACAAATATATCTATTATTAGTTACTAAGTTAAACATAGCATAAGTATGTACTTGTCTTTGTTCTAATGTCATTGAGATTTCAGGGGAATTTTAACAAATTACAGTTGGCATACAATTGTAACAAAATTAAAATGCTTCACTACATAATGTCATGTCCTTTTAGATTAAAAGAAATAAAACATGGGTCAAAGAGTTGTAGACAACAGTCTGATTTAGATTAAGAGAGTGGGAAGATCTCTAAAGAGAGCAAATCCTTGAAACATATTGACTAAGTACTATTGGTGTTGTACAAGTTATTTAAAATTTTATCCTTCATTTTTCTCAGCTTTAAAATAAATAATGTTATTGTCTATTTTTCAAAGTAGTAGTAATGATTAAGTGATGAAATAAAATGTACTGAAGCATAATATCCTCTTGAAAAATGTAATTTCTTGTTCCTCAAAACCTTCTGATGAGACATCAGGGCCTACCTCCTGGTTGAAGACATTCTTTACTGTAAGTATAATTTATCCATTTTTTAACAGATCTTGTCTTCTGGGTTGGATTTCATTTAAATGTTGAATTATATACACACTCTAGGCATCGGTTGTGTTCATTTATATATTTGCATGCACCTACCCAGTAAGAGTGACTTTGCTTATAAATATGTATGTTATATGTTGAACTAAATGACAAATATATAATTTTATAGTTGGATTAAAAGCACTTCATTTTTTAATCTGTGAAAAGGTGAGTCTGAAGGGCTGGATTGATGGCTCAGCAGTTAAGGGCACCGGATTCTCTTGGAAAAGACTTGGGTTTGACTCCCAGGACCCACATGGCAGCTAAGAACAGTTAGTAGCTCCATTTCCAGGAGGATCCAACACTCTCTTCTGAACTCAGGCATTGCACAACACAGTTGCACTTGTACCCATGTAAGCAATACATTCATACACATATGAAAATAAGAAAAAGAATATATTAAAAAAGAAAAATAGAGTCTTAAAAATAAAAAAGAAAACTGCCTCACTCACTGCTTGTTATAACAATTCAAGGACAGAATGAATGCCAAACAATGTGTAATGTGTTGATAAGATATTAGACATTCAAAATCTTAGATATGATTTTTATTCAAATAGGTTCAGTAGTGTTAAAATGAACAGTCAAATTGTACAAAATAAAAATACACCAAAACTCATAATTTTGTAACAATAAAAATGATTCTCTTCTAATGAATCCAGATTTCATTTAGCATAAGTTTGAGTAACTTCAGATTTACCTTTTACTTCAATACTTCATGAAAGTCAGCTAGGAGATGGGGTGGGGCTAGAGAGTGATTCAGCATTTAAGAGTGCTTATTTTAAAATCAAGGGCGTGGTAGTTTGGATCCCAGCAAGCATGGGACAAAACAGCCATCCTCCAAGATGCCTGAGATCTCAGTACTTAGGAGAGGTAGATGTAGGATGATTAATGGGACTTGCTGGCTTCCTACAATGATCAGAAAATCAGCACCCCAGGATCGTTAAGAAACCATTCCTCAGAGAAATAAACAAAATGTTAGAGAAAGACACCTTTCACCTAATTTTGGCCTCGATGGACAGGCACAGACATGCACACACCCTCGCAAATGTTTGCCACACTCAGACAGGCTCACACACACATACACACACACACACACACACACACAAGCACGTGCGCGCACACACTAAATAAATAAATACAGAAATAAAAACAGAAATAATAAATAAATAAGTAGTAAGAAATCTGAGTTATCAGAAACTTAATGGAATCCATCAAACAGGCTTTGAGCTCAAGAAGCCCTGCAAATTCAGAAACTGCTTAAACTGCTTGGCTTGCTGCTACTCAGGACCTCCCTTCCAATATGTGCTGAGTGTGGAATAAAATAAGCAAAGAAAGAGTCATGGTACCAACTCTCTATTCAGAAGACTTAAAATCCCATTATATATTCCTTGAGGATGAAGAGGATGCATTAATAACTTTGTCCCATACTATATAGCATTGTATACACATTGGGATAAATAATAAAGGTATTATAAATAACTTTACAAATCCAGTACATCATTCATGACATAGCAAGCAATTAGATTTTTTTTCAATCTTTACAGTTTTGCTTCTGTATTTTTGTGCTCCTATGGCATTGAAATTATGTATCTTAATTTCTATGAAGTTGCTTTGAGTTTATTTCCTACACAAACATATGCTAACACACAGGTAAACATAACAAAATAAAGTATAATATTTACGATTAATATCTATGAATGCAATGTAATTTCACTGTTTGAATACATTGATTTCAAAATACTGTTTCCTTGGTCATTTTTTGTTGAAAGTCTTGCAAGAAGAAAATAATATCATATAATGGTACTCCACATAGCAAAATAAAACACAAACAAAAAACACTAGGGAAGTGAAAAGTACATACCTTGCCCTACATGCCTTATAAAGAATGTTTTAGGAACTGTTTCAGGAAGAAACTATTCAGGAAATAAAGCAAAAGTAGAAATGTTTGAGAAGTGTTATTTTATTTTACCTTACTAACAAGTAATAATTTTAACAATCAGTCACAGTACAAAACACACGCTATGTAATCATTGATTCAAAATCATGACCGTCCAGTATCAAGTGGTATTTTCCTGGATATCATCAACAATAATTTTACACAAAAATGTCAAATTCATAAGAACTTCACATTAGAAGTCACATTTCTTGCCCTTGTTTGACTTTGTGCAAAAACTGATTGAGACAATATTGAAGAGTTTTCCTCTCTTTTATATTTGTATTTGATGTAGTACAGTAATGCAAATTTATACTTACTAATTGCTTTGCAAAAGGAAAAATGTTCTAAACCTTAAAAGGCAACTTATTCCTCTTTTACCTATAGTTCTAAGGAATATAAAAATTAAAATGTTCAGTCATACAGTTTCCATAACTGAAGAAGTTGGACTGGATAACATACTTCTGAATGTCTTAGGTATTTTATTTTTTCACCCAAAACTTTACTTTGGAATTATACTGATAATGGCAATAATTTGATACAAAAGGACTGCTGAACCCATCAGGCTACTTAAAAACAAATGGGTTGCTGGGCATGGTGGTGCCTGCCTTTAATCCTAGCACTTGGGAGGCAGAGGAAGGTGGATCTCTGTAACTACAAGGACAGCCTGTCTACATAGTGAGTTCCAGGCCAGCTGGGGCTATAGGGAGACCCTGTCTCAAAAATACAAAAATAAATAAATAAATAAATAAATAAATAAATAAAATTCAAATCAAATAATAAAATAAAATAAAAATGGATTGACAAGGAATGAGAAGAAAAATAGAGAGGAGAGGGATTAGAAAATAAAGAGGAAGAGAAGAGAGAAGAGGAGAGGGAAGGAGAAGAGAGGAGAGGAGAGGAGAGGAGAGGAAGGGAAAGCAGCAGTGGAGGGGAGAGGAGAAAGGAATCTAGAGGGATGGAAGGAAGAGTACATATAGCCAGTTATTTTTAAATCACTTTGGTTTACTTAAGCCTATTAACAATCAGGTTACTATAAGATTGAAGATTCATGCCTACAAGTAAGGTTATTCTCATGCCATTCTCTAATTTTATTTAATGTTATTTTTATAAACTTTATAAATATATTTTTGTGCTATTATATTTTCAGATCAAAATATTTCTATTAAAATTTCACTGTCAAACTGCTTGGAACCAGGGACAGTACAGAGGACTCTGGAGATGCTCTGACTTCCGGCTCATACCAGGTAAGTCTCTGAGCATACCTTAGAGATGACAGGAATGGGTGTTAGCATGGGGAGCCAACTAACCCTAACGTTAACCCTAACCCTAACCTTAACTCCCCACCCCCACCCCATGGGGTGTGGATATCCCAGTGGGAAGAGCAAAGGTGACTAGGAGCACATGGTAACAGAAGAGACAGCAAACCTTTCAACTTGAGGAACAGGCATTCAAAACAAGGAAGAAGCACTTGAATTTCACATCAGATTATTATTATTATTAGTCTTTTTGAGACAGGGTCTCCTTGTAGCTCCAGCTGTCCTAGAACTCACTATGTAGACCAGGCTGGCTTTGAACTCACAGAGATCTGCCTGCTTCTGCCTCTTGAGTGCTGGGATTAAAGGTGCGCACCACCATGCCTGGCTGGTTTCACATCAGATTATAAATAAATCAAATCCACGTGTAAAGAACACAATGGAAAATCAACATGAGAAGAGCAAATAATAAATCCTCAACCAAATCTATTAGTCCTATAGAAGACTCCAACAATGAGTTCTCCTTTAAGATCTGTGTCCTTGGGGGTAACCCAGGACACAGATCTTAAAAGAAAAATAATACTCATACTCAAATAAATCAAGGGAGAGAATGACAAACTCCAGAAGGAACTGGAAATACTAAAGAAATCACAGGATGAAATGAAAAAGGAAATTGCACACTCATCCAATAAGGATAAAAATAATGGAGAAAGACTCAGTAACAGATTGGATGAAGCAGAAAATAGAATATCAACACTGGAAGATAAGGTAAAAGAACTACAATGCTCAAACAAAGAGTAAGAAAATAAAAAAAAAACGGTGTAAGAATGGAACAATCAAGAAATGTGGGACACTATGAAAACACCAAACCACTGCATCATAAGGCTAGAGGAAGGAGAAGAATCTCAGGGCATAGGTATTGATGAGATTTTCAACAGAATAACAGAAGAACATTTCCCCAAACTGAAAAACGACAAACCCATACAAAGACAAGAACCATATAGAACACCAAATAGACAAGATCAGAAAAGGAATTCTCCTTGCCATATCATAGTTAAAACACTAGGCATTCAAAACAAAGTCAAAATACTGAAGGCCACAAGAGAAAAACAAGTTACATATAAAGGGAAACTCATCAGAATTACCAGCATCCCTTCATGCTTAATGTCCTAGAGGGAATTGGACTTGAAGGAAGATTTCTCAATATAATCAAAGCTGTATACAACAAACTGACTACCAACATCATCCTAAATGGAGAAAAATTAGAAGCATTCCCCTTAAAGGCTGGAAGTCTGCAAGCCTGCTTCCATTAACCACTCTTCTTCAGTATAGTGCTTGAAATGCTTGCTAGGGCAGTAAGGTAAAAAAGGGAAATTAAAGAAGTACTAACCAGAAAATAGGAAGTAAAACTATCCCTTTTTGCAGATGATATAACAGTTTACCTAAAGGATGCTGAAACCTCCACTGGAAAACAGCTAAAAATGATTAAGAGTTTCAGTAAAGTAGTGGGATACAAAATTAACCTCGAAAAATCACTAGCCTTTTTTACATCAACAATAAGCAACAGAAGAAGGAATATAAGGAGAACTTCCCACTCACTATAGCCTCAAAAACAATAAAATACCACGGAACAAACCTAACCAAGGACACCAAAGATCTCTACAAAAATTTTAAACCCCTGAAAAAGGAAACTGAAGAAGACATCAGAAGATGGAAAGACTTCTCATGCTCATGGATTGGAAAAATTAATATTGTAAAAATGATCATTCCACCCCAGTTAATATACAGATTCAATGCAATCCCCATCAGTTTCTCCACAGACTTGGAAAAATGAATCTTTAAATTCATATGGAAAACCAAAAGCAATAGCTAAAGCAACCCTGAGTGAAAAGTGCAATACGGGATCACTATACCAGATTTCAAACTATATTACAGGGACATAGTCATAAAATAGCCTGATATTGTCACAAAAACAGACCTGTTAGACCAATGGAACAGAATTGAAGATCAAAGTATGAGCTCATACAATTTCAGCCACCTCATATTTGACAAAGGGGCCACAAAGACTCAGTGGAAGAAAGACAGCATTGTCATCAGATGGTGCTGGAAAAAGTGGATCACCATTAGTAGATGAATAAAATTAAATCCCTACCTCTCACCCTGTATAAAAATCAACTCCAAATGCATCAAAGACCTCAATGTGAAACCCAAAACTCTGAAGCTGGTAGAAGAAAAAGTTGGCAGCAACCCTCAAGACATAGGCATAGGAAAAGACTTTCTAAATCAGACAGCAGCTGTGCAGAAAATGAGCTCAACAACTGACAAGTGGGACCTCATTAAACTTAAAAATTTCTGTACAACAAAAGAAACAATCAGTGAAGGTGAAGATAAAACCGACAGAGTGGGAGGAAACCTGCACCACTGATATATCTGATAGAGCATTAACAGAGCATCCCAGAATCTATAAGCTACTCAAAAAACAAAGCAATAAGAAAACAAACAACTCACTCAAAAGATGGAGTAAAGAGCTGAAGAGAGACTTCACAAGAGAGGAGGTAAAGATGGCTGAGAAACATCTTTTAAAAATTATTTATTTATTTATTTATTTATTTATTTATTTATTTATTTCTGTATGTGTATGAATGTACTGTCTGCATGCAAGTCTGTGCACCCGTGTCGTGCAATGCCGCGGAGGTCAGAAGAGGGTGTTGGATTCCCCTGGAACTGGAGTTCTCCTGAAATTGGAGTTTCGGACAGTTCTCAAGAAACATCTCAAAAAGTGTTCAACATCCCTAGTAATTAAGGAAATATAAATTAAACTATTTTAATATATCAGCTCATTCTGATAAAATTGTCTAGAATCAAGAAAACAAATAATCCCAAATGCTGAAGAGGTGGTGGGGAAGGGGAACACTCATCCACTGCTGGTAGGAATGTAAACTCATACAACCACTGTGGAAAGCAGAATGGAGAACCCTTAAAAGACTCAAAATTACCACCTGACCCAGTCATACCACTCCTGGGTATAAACCTACAAGACTCATCCTACTCCAGAGATACATGCACATCCATATTAATTGCAACTCTCTTCACAATACCAAAGAGCTGGAACCAACCAAAGTGCCCCTAAAGCAACAAGTGGTTAAAGAAAATGTGGTACATCTACACAATGGAATTCTATGCAGTGGTAAAGAGAGATGATATCATGAATTTTTCAGGTAAATGGATAGAACTATAAGATATTATGGTAAGTGAAGCAACAGTCACAGAAAAGTAAACAATGAAT
>VZQC01010078.1:418626-514205 GCA_009823505.1 Rhizomys pruinosus
CTCATCTGTGGATGCTAGTGCCAATTACCCAGTTGTAAGTATTTCTTGTGTAGGGCCCCCTGAGCTTTTGTACAAAGCAGTTGGGCATAATGCATTTTGGAAACAACAACAACAACAGAAAATACTGCATCAAAGAACTGACTGAAACAGTGAACTTCTGCTCAAAACAGTCAACTTCCCCATGGAAAATATTGAGAAAGACTAAGAGATGGAAAGCATGTTTGGCAGAATGCACGAGCTCTGGTGGGGTGGGGGAATGAGTGGGAACATGGGTCTAGATTTGTTAAAAATAAATAAATAAATTTATGTGAAAAAAAATAAATAAAATACAGCACACTTTCATGTTTATAGTCCTAGAGGGAAGTGGACTGGAGGAAACATTCCTTAACATAATTAAAGCTATATACAACAAACCTACAGCCAACATCATTCTAAATGAAGTAAAATTAGAAGCATTCCCCTTAAATCAGGAACCCAGCAAGGCTGGCAACTATCTCCAATATTTTTCAACATAGTACTTGAAACTCTTGCTAGAGCAATAAGACATAAAAATGTTTGTTAACTCAATTTTTTCCCTTTTTGGTCACAGGTGCTTAGGAATTAGAACACTTCAGTAGTTTCTATAGAAGGGTCCATAGGCTAAGGTACTCAAGGTACATGTACATAAATAGTGTCAACTTCTGTCCTTTACATGAGTCATCCTGGAACTATGTACACAACCCCTTAAGCCTTGTGTTACCATAGAGAAAGATGATAGGCCAAAAATGTGATGTGAATTAAAAAAATCACTCCAAGAAAATGGAAAAATCCAGGGTAAAAATATCTGTCATTCATGTAATAAATTCTAGATTTCTTATGCAGTACTTCTGCAAGAATAAATACTGAGTTAACTGAATATTCATATTACTTTTGATATATTCATAGAAGACTCATAAGATAATAAACCAGCCATACTGGCGTTTCTCCTGAAGTTAGAGGAATCTGTGCATGTTTTCAGAGACTCGGGGTCCATGGAGGTCACCTTCTTGAAATAAATATAAAGAATCATAGACTAGAAATAATAACCAGGTAAAAAAGAAAGTGTAGGTTGTCACAAAAAACAACAGAAATTAAGCATTATAGTCATATAATTAAAAAATGAGTTCAGATATTCTCTATGTTCATGTGTTTAGCTATACAATGATTTTAGTAACAAAAGTGGCAGTATATGTTAATCATTTAAATAATATGTTAATATTTAATCATTTTAATAATATATTATTAAATAATTAAATAATTTAATTAATTATTAAATTAATCAAATAATTTAATTAAATGAAGGTGCACACCTTTAATCCTAGCCTTCACAGGGCAGAGGCAAGTGGATTTTTGTGAGTTCAAGGCCAGCCTGGTCTACAGTGTGAGTTCCAGGATAGCTGGGGCTACAGGGAGATACTGTCTCGAAAAGACAAAAAAACTAATTTAATAATTAAATAAACATATTAAATAATATAATATTAAATGATTTTATTAAATAATTTTAAAAAGCAAAATATAGTGTTAGAACTTTGAAACATTTTAAAATCAGATGCACATGGAAAATTGAGTGGTAGGAAGAAAAATGGTAAAGTTTCTTGATCATCTATCACAAATAATCAATATACATGGACAGGAATAATGAGGAAAAGAGAAACCAGTCGAATTGATCAATGAAATTTGCACTGCAGTGTCACTGTGGGAAGTACTTTTCTTAAATATAAACAACATGGTGCAGGCTTCTAATTCAATTTGGCAAGGTGCAACTCCTTGATTTTACCAGCAAAATTCTTTCACTCTTCGAGTTGTCCCTTAACTGATAAATGCTTATGCATTGAATTTATTTTCTCTTCATCCTCCCTGTTTAATTGAAGTCTTTTGTTTAGAAATTTTGAAAAACAGTACCTACAATATCAATTGTCTAAATTAACCAAGGTCCCAGATATGTCTGGATATGACTCTCAGAATGTATTCAGATGATTTAATTTTAGATCATTCTTTTAAATTTTCTTTGTTTTTATTTCTAAAGGTAATAGGTACACAATTCAATAAGGTTTATTTAGCAATAACAAAGGCATCACCTGTTCTTAATATTTTCTTACTTGCTTTGAAATCCCTTGGGTAGAATAATGTCTGCCCATAATCCATCAATTAACTTTGCATTTGCAATGATATTACTTTAGTAATAGATTCTTTGTATTAAGATTCCAGGAGAACTCCAGTTCCAGGGGAATCCGAGACCCTCTTCTGACCTCCGCGGCATTGCACTACATGGGTGCACAGACTTGCATGCAGACAGTACATTCATACACATACATAAATAAATAAAATTAATAAAAAAAATTTAAAAAAAAAGATCTTTCATCAAGGCCAGCCTGATCTACAGAGTGAGTTCCAGGACAGTTGGGTCTGCAGGGAGACCCTGTCTCGAAAAGACCGAAAAAAAAAAGATCTTTCAAATATTCTTTAGGACATGAATCTATTATATCTACAGGCCACTGTTCTGAATAAAAATTAATGTTCTCTCTATTATTGCCTGGGATTGCTATACTGCCAATTATTCTGGGAAAATGGGAATTTGAGTAAGAAAAATGGGGAGAAACACTGTGAAGCCTGTGGTGTGGATTTGGCAGCATTAGTCCACTTGGTGCCACCAAACAGACCTGGACTATGTCATTCAACATCCTGGAAACACCTCAGCCTTGCTCCTTGGTGTATTTCTAGCAGAGAACACAGTTCTGATTCTCTGCAGTTGTTTGTTTATCTTCTGTTTTGAACTTGCTCACACAGTTTTCAAGTGCTGGGAAATAATTGTTTGAAAAGGGAGGAAACATGGAAGAACAAGCTATGAGAACGTCAAGGATATTTTCTGCAGCTAAGTCTTCATATTATTATTTCTGCATCTTGGGATATATTAAATTTAAAGCTTGGAAAATCATTATGTATAGCAGTGTGAGAAAATTTTTATTTCCTCTCCCATCTTTGTTTTAGTTTTCCATTATAAAAATTCACATGATGTAAATATAGTGATTATAATATTTTAATATTTTTGATTCATCAATTTTGAAACTGCATAATGTACATTTGGATACTTTTTATGATAGAGTTCTAGAGTCAATATCAAGAACCACAATACCAGACACAGACTTAAGTTATATGAAACAAAGTTTTTTATTTATTTATTTATTTATTTATTTCTGTGTATGAGTGTACTGTCTGCATGTAGGTTTGTGCACCCGTGTCGTGCAATGCCGCGGAGGTCAGAAGAGGGTCTCGGATTCCCCTGGAGCTGGAGTTCTCCTGGAATAGGAGTTTCAGACGGCTCTCGGCCGCCATGTGGGTGCTGGGGATCGAACCCGGGTCCTCTGNAGCCCACAATGAGTGGTGCCACCCTGGGCAGGTTTTTGTATACAGTATAAGAAGGCAGGCTGGGCATGAGCCAGGGGAGCAAGCCAGTGAACAGCATTCCTCCTGCCTCCAGGTTCCTTCCCTGAGTTCCTGCCTTGGGCTCCCTGAGTGATGAACTGTGACCCAGGAGATGTAAGCTGAATAAACCCTGCCTCCCCAGGTTGGTGTCAGTCAGAGTGTTTTGTCACAGCAATGGAAGACAAACTAGAACAAATCCATATATTTAGCAACTGATGAATGGATATATAAAATGTCATGTGTCCATATAATGGATTATAACATAGCTTTCAAAAGAAATGATTCATACTACATGTTAAATGCTGATGCATGCTACAGCATGATGAACTTTGACACTTATACAAAATGAAGAAACCAAACATTGAAGGCTATATATAATATATGCATCCATTTGTGTGAGATGTTTAGAATAGACCGGTTGATACAGAAGGAGAGAGTAGATTGGCTGCCAGGAACTTGTGGAAGGATGAATGGAAGGTGCCTGCTCCTGGGTGGGGCATTTCTTCAGGTGACGAAATATCTGGTTAGAGGATGGGAAGGATGGCACAGCCCTGTGAGTACGCTGAAAATCACCGAGATGTGTACTCAGAAAGGTGGCATTAGGAAACAGGGCTTATATCTCAAATGACTATTTTTTAAAGAAAAAGGTCAGTGCCGAGCCAAAGGGTGGGTCCGTATGGATGGAGAAGCTGAGTGCTGAATGAAGTATGCAATGCCCAGCAACTCTGACTCACTGCAATGATAAGCGAGTGGCACAGCCATTCCAGACACCACTGGACAGTTCTTACAAAGCCAAATATAATCTCACCGCACAGTTTAGCAGTCACACTCTGGAGTGACTCAAAGAGCTGAAAACATGTCTAATAAAAAACCTCTGTATTGACTTTTAAGGCTGCTCTATTCATAGCTGCTTAAAACCTGTAAGTAACCACGCTACCCTTTAGTAGCTGGATAAACTGTGATGCATCCAAACAATGGGAATGGATTCAGTGTTATAAAACATGATCTTCCAAAGCACAAAAATAGATGGAAGAACCTTAAAGAGACGTTATAAAAAGTGAGGCCAATCTGAGAAGGCTACAGGCTGTATGATCCCATCCACTTGCCATTTGGGGAAGTGGAAAGGAGATTAAAAACATCAGTGTTTTTCAGGGGTTCAGGTGGCATAAACAGGCACAACACTTTTTTTCAGTCATACAACCTTTGTTAGGGATATACTGTGATGGTGTTTATTTTTATGTATTATCAATCTCTTATTATGCGTAGTGTACAAATTCAACCTCATCATAATTGTGTTTGTATAAGCAGCAGTATATACAGTTAGTCCTTCAAATGAATAGGTTCTGGATCCACAGAATCAACCAACCATGAGTCAGTATTATTGGAGCAGTGGCTCAGAGATTGAGAGCACTGGCTGCTCTGGCATAGAACCCAGATTAGTTTCCCTGCACCCACAAGGCAGCTAACAACTGTCCGTCCATTCCCAGGGGAGTTGACCCTCTCTCTGACTTCCTCAGGTATTGTATGATACAGATGCACTTACATACATGTAGGCATTACACTCATACATATAAAATAATTTTTTTTTTGGTATTTTTGAGACAGGGTCTTCCTTTAGTCCCAGCTGGCCTGGAGCTCACTCTGTAGACCAGGCTGGCCTTGAACTCACAGAGATCCGCCTGCCTCTGCCTCCCAAGTGCTAGGATTAAAGGCGTGTGCCACCACACCCAGCCTATAAAATAATAATTTTTTAAACTGAGGCTATACTAAATAGGTACAAATTTCCCTTATCATTATTCCCTAATCTAGTATAACAACTATGTATATAGTTTATATATAGAAAAAAAAAATATATATATATATATATATATATATATATATATATATATGACATAATGTCAGCATGTAGTACAATTTACTAGGTGTGGAAAAAAAAGTTGGATACATTTCTCTAGTGATCCACAAGTATCTTTGAAACTTTAATCTATAATGAAGATATTTAAAATAAAAAGGGACAAAGTCATTACCAGTAGACATTCTCAATAGGAATTGCTGAAAGAGGAAATTTTTCAAATTAAAGATGGGTGATACCAGAAGAAAGATAGGATTTTAGAAAAGCATCCACAGTGTCAGAGAAGATAAGCAAATTGGATATATTAAATATAATTTTGATTTAATGTTGTCAAACCACAGTTGGTTTGAAAAAAAATCACAGTAGTTTAAGGACTGTATTATATTAAAATATTGACAAATACAACAAAAAATGAAGGAATGGAAAGTCATTACTGATATCAAAAGTTTCTTGTCATCACTGAATACTGAAATTTTATATTATTTTTCCAGGACCTGTCCTCTCTCTTCCATTATCCTAAATCCACCCATCGCACATGAGTCTCCAACATAATTCATTTCTTTTGTTAAGAAAGCTCAAATTACACTTGTTTGCTCTGGTCGGTTCTGGACAGCCTAACAGATTCTTGCGATAGTCTCTTCTTTCAAATTATTGTCACAATGGAATTACATATTCTAGTGTCCTGAAACCATCAGTATTGTATTTGTGATCAATTTTATCTTATAACTGGAAAAAGCATGCATCAATCATTACTGTCAGATAATAGAATTGTCCCTTATACAAAGCAGGAACTCAAAAATATTTTAATAGATAATGAAAGGAAAATTATTGCAAATGTAATCTTGAAATAAAAACAAGTTTTCATGCCTTTTTTTCTTACCTGATATAACTAATAAATGTGTAACTTGACATTGAATTGAAACTAGCAAGCAATGGCAAACATTTATCTGACAGCTCTCTGTTCCATTTGCAAAGCCACTGAGAGAATCACTGTTGAGCTCAGGATAGAGATCAATTGTCTATTCTCAAATGAGGCAGGCATCCAATACAGGATTGTTCCAACTGGCAAAATTCTGATGTGGTTGTTTATCTTCTTAATACCTTTAAACATACACTGTGAAGGTCTGTTGATTGTATTGATCATGGTGCATCCTGTGGAGTTTTGTGTTACTCTCTTCCAAATAATAGGCTCACCTTGAAAATGAAAAAGGTCAAAACACAGTAAAGGTTAAAACTTCTTGACTGACAGGCATTTATTTCTTTCATGAGATTAAAGTTCTGCTAAGTCATTGTCACTATTTTTTTCTCCTCAAAGCAATAAACTTTGTCCAACAACCATAAAAACTGAATAAAATAAGGAATAGAAATAAATAAAACCAAGCTATAAATATTGCCAAAAGTGATCAGACCCCTTCTGATAGAATATTGCATTTTCCCCTCATGTTTGTTCTGTGTTTTTTCCCACTAAACATTCATAAATTCTCCTGTGAAAAATGCAATTAGTTTAAATAGCTTTTTTTAATATTGATATAGAATCACATGAGAAAGTCCTTTCAACTTTATGTTTGATTATGGTTTTTTTCTCAAGAAATACTGGAACATATCTTTAGTAATCAGACAGAAAGTTTAGTGTTGCTGAACAATTAATAAAAAATTCAGTTGTGGAAGATGCATGAATTCTAGAGATCTGCAAAATAATATGCCTAGAGTTAGCTAAGAGGCTACATCTCATCTTATGACATCTATAAATAGTAAAGTAAGTTAAAATGTACTATGAATGAGTTGTTTTGCGGGGAGGATCTAAATGGAGATTTTTCTATGTTAATGTCTTAGACCTGAAACTTAAAATATTAAAGCAAAATATGAAAATCATAAAATATAATTCAACAGCCAAAACAGAGACAGTGCTGATTTCAATGGTAAATTCATGTAGAATTGGGAAATACATTTTGTTTGTTTTAGTCATTCAGTTCATTTTTAGGATGTAACATAAATGGGTATCAATTCTAAATATCACCCTATATCGAATAATGAATTCATGTGCTGGGTTTCTGCCCTGAAAGAAGACAGAACAGGCTAATTTCCAAAATGAAATCTCCATTTCCATTAACTTGATGACTGTCATTATGAGGGACATGTGCTTATATGATTATGGATGTAGGAAATGTGATCGGAAAGTGTCTGGTAATGTAGCATCTTATTGTATCCCAGAGGAGCTGATCTCAGTGGGGAATTTAAACACGCATCAATCATTTAATAACAAATATTTTAAAAAGCCTTCAATTCAGAGTACTTATTGAAGTGGAATTCGAAATTAAAATAAATTAATTTGAACTTAAGTCAAAGTAATTGTCCTTCAGATAAAGGCAGTAAAGGAAAATGGAAATTGAAAAGAATCAAAGAATTTCTCCTTTGTACTCCTAGACATGGTTAGGCAGAGTAATCATTTTTATTCTTTTGAAATATGAAAGTGTTGCTTTGCCTTCACATATGTATGGGAATGTTTGATACTAATAAATTCTTTCTTATAGATAATGATTTGCAATACTTCAATACAATAACTTCTTTTTAAAATTTTTTAAGTCATTTATTTCAATAGAACGATTCCAGAAAACTGTTCTTAAATTCGTTTTAAGTTAGCTTATGCAAACACATTGAAGATCACACACTATGGTGGCGCACGCCTTTAATCCTAGCACTTGGGAGGCAGAGGCAGGTGGATCTCTGTGAGTTCGAGGCCAGCCTGGTCTACAGAGTGACTTCCAGGACAGCCAGAGCTACAGGGAGACCCTGTCTCAAAAAGACCAAAAATAAATAAACAATAAACATTTGCATATTAAAAAGAAACAAAAACTGAGGAGCCAAGTTGCACATCACTCAAGGAGGTCATGGTGCAAGTGAATGCTGTATCATTAGAGTGCCTCATGGTAAGCAAGATAAAGAATAAAAATGGTTTGTGTTTTCTGCATTATTAACATTGGGTACTTATCCCTTCATGGGTCTGATCTCCTCCTCCCAGGTCTTTCAACAGGTTGTCCAAGAATGAATGTCAGCAGTGAAGGTGTAGAAATACTTGAGACCATGGTGTCCTATCAGCTACCCAAGTCATACTCACAAATCAAGAATTATCAGACTATACTATGAGTAGTAGTGTTAGGTGACACCTTTAGGGGACACAGTAGTTATTATCTGATATATAAATTTCACATATTCTACTGAATATGACACTTCCTGCTTTTCTACTTATTTCCAAGCAGTGTATAGATTCTTTTAAAGATCAGTTTACTGGGAAAAAATTTACAGTTTGCTAATTACCCTCAAGGACTAGGGTTCTTTCATTGAACTTCTATACATGTCTTTACTAAAATATTAAGACTTTTCTACTTAAAATATGTTAAAATTAATTGGGGTAGCTTTGTATGAGTTATGTCCATTTTTGCATTATCCTACAATGATTAAATTAAAACTTCTATTCGTTATTCATTCATTCATCTACTGATTCATTTATGTTCACATAAGAAATTTCATTCTGGAGTGCTCAAAGTACTGTGTATAGGAGCTTAACCTCAATTATCTCAATTTTAAATTTGAATTTAAATAAATGTAGACAAATATTTACATGTAAGATGTAAATGTTGAAAAATCTCATTTTGATTCTCAAATTTGCCATATATATATATATATATATATATATATATATATATGCACACAATATAATATGTTAGGAATTTACCAAAGTTTGAGGAGCTGGAAGATTTGTTTTAAGTTTCAAGATAATGACTTAGAATTTGTATCTATCTGCTAATCACCCACAAAACAATTGGAAGGATATCATTAAAACATTGTGTTGTAATGTACACTCGGATAACCATCTGTAAGCAGATTCACAGTAGATACTTTACACTTCATGATTACACATGTCTTAAGCTTGGACATCTTCCTGGTCGCTTAAAACCTGAACTGTCTTAGACATGGTCTGTACTTACTTTTCACAAAATTTCCAAACAGAAAATAGATTATAAAAGCATTTTCCTATTGAGATGTTCCAAGATTTTACATAGGTTATAAGGACAACAATCAGACAATAGAGGCCTTATTACTTGTACTGTATTCTATAGATTAAATGATGATATGTAGAAAAAACATTTCTTCCTGGCAATTATAACACATAATGAGTAATAACTGACAAGTTTTATTATGTTTTTTCTCTCATTTTTTGTACCCTTTAATTTTATATTTCCAAAACATTACTCCATGACACATAATCAAAATTTATCTGAAAATAAACTATAGGTTAATTCCTAAACACATTGAGAATATACATTTTAATACTTAGTTGCATGTGCAGATAAAAAGAATATGAATAGAAATGAATACAAACTCTATTTATATATGGTAATTACAATGTGTGAATATAAAGTAGGAGGTCAATTCTAGAGCCCAATAAAGATGCACACATTGGAATAGCACAGTTGCTTCAGATTCAAAAAATGAAATATAATAATAAAGTTTGCTCAGGTTTGCTGCCACTGGGGATTTGGTGTTAGCATCCACAAATGAGGGAACCTATTCCTTTGTTTTTTTCTGGGACGTGTGACTTCACTCAGCATCTGGCTTACGAGTTCCATCCCATACCGCAAGCTCAGGTGTCCTCTTTTCTTTACCACTACTGCATAGAACTCCATTTTATTTTTCTATCCACCATCAGTTGAGGGGCTTTGGGTTGGGTTCCAGCTCTTCGCTATGTGAGAGGAACTGCAGTAACAGAGCTGTGCAGTTATCTTGCGGTAGGATGGTCTTTGTGGTATATTCCAAGAGTGGTTGGTTGGTCAGGTGTAGGCCATTGAGTCTTTTAAGGGTTCTCACATTGCTTCCACAGTGGTTGTACCAGTTTTTACATTCCCACCAGTAGTGGATGAGTTTCCTCTTCTCCACACCCTCAGCATTTGGTGTCTTGATCTTGTTAGCCTTATTGGAGTGAGAGATACCTTAGTTTATTAATGTTTATTGATGAAAGTCTTCTAACTAAATGCTTTTTAGATTTATCCAGAAAGGTTTTTTTTTTTGAGAATTTAATATATGTCTTTATTACATCATTTCTATCCATTCTTATCCTCTCTCTAATAAATCTCACATTGATGTCTCTAATTCATCTCAATTTTGTGGCCTCTTATTTGGACACACACACACACACACACACACACATATATCTGATCATGTGTGTTTAGATTTCACCATGACACTAGACATGAGATTGAATAATCTGCTAGAGAATTTGTCAATGGAGAAAACTGATTCTACTTCCACATTTACAGATGGGACCTTACAAAATCTCCCCTGTGCACATTGATCTGTCATAAGGTGGTATAATTATGCAGGCCTTGATATACAACTATATTGTTTATGAGGTCTAGAACACAGTCTCTAGCAAAAGCCATCTTATTTCTCTGGCTCTTTCAGTCTACCTACCAACTCCTTCTCAATGTTTCCTGAGACATAGATGTAGGGGTTGCATTACTTAATATATAATATACTATATATATCAATATATATATATATTGATATATGTATAAAATCAAGTGGGGCTAGACTCTCATGACTGATTATCTCTTCATATTGACCCATTGGGATTTTTGTAATACTCTTCAACAGTTGCAAAGAAACTTCCTTAATGAGTGATGACAGCTACACTTACTCATGGATATAAGGACAAAAACTTAGAATATATTTAGAAATTGTACTGGCTTGGGAGAGTGGCAGTAGTGGGTTTTCCTCTAGGTTCCATGACATCTCTAGCCATGGAGATTTGTCGATGTTTAAAGTACCAGTCAAGAATTCCTTCCAACTGAGCAAGCCTTCAGTCCACATATACAGTTGTTGGTTATTTGCAAGATAATAGTGCCACTATTGCACCATCTGTGATATGTGGTGGGCTGGAAATTGGTATTCTTAAAATGCTTATAGCTGGGTAGCACTACTGATTGTTTTCCTACCTTGGAATATTTCATGAGAATTTCTGACACTGTGAGGTAAAGTCCTTAGTGAGGAGGCTTCCAGACCAATTCCAGGACAGACAGAATGTGTCTTAATTGTATAATATCTTTTGCCATAGGGTCTTAACTTCAGTTTTGGGAGGTAACCAAACCAAGTCTAAGGGAGCTCCTTTATGGTTTTGGACATCCATTGGATTACCTGGACCAATAATGTGAAGAAATTGTTCCCTTACCTTCCACTGGGAAATTTGTTAGATAGCATTTCATTTATTCTCTCTCTCTACTCTCTCTCTCTCTCTCCATATATACATATATATGTATAGTATAATATATATATCCATATCATATGTATATATTATATAGATATATATGTATATCATATATAGGTATAATAACATATATATGAATTTTATTATGCTTATAAAACAGTACACTCACCTGTGGATTTTCAGAATCTTAATATTTTTATTTTTATTTATTATTTATTATTTATTATTTATTATTCATATCATCAATTTTTTGGTATTTTTGAGACAGGGTACCGGTACCCCAGCTGTCCTGGAACCTCACTCTGTAGACAGGCGGGCCTTGAACTCACAAGAGCCGCCTGCCCTGCCTCCCAAGTGCAGGATAAAGGCGTGCCGCCCACTACGCCCGGCAGAAATCTTTAATATTACGTACCTCTTCTTCCCCCCTTTACCACTCTATTACCCTATATCCTTCTCCACAATTAAAGTCTCTGTCCCTTTTCCCATTTCTATTCTGATAATGCCTGTGTTCTCATATCTGTCTATATGTGGTTCCATTATTTCCATATTCCCCTATTGTCCCGTTCTAACTTCATAAGATGATCCTTACCTATATGTTAATTAAGAAAATCAGATTATGAGACTGATGTAATTTATATGAAGAATTCTAGATCACTTCACTCTAAAGGTAAGAAATAGAAAGGTAGTTAAAGTAAAGGATACAAGTAAAGAGAGGGAGAGGAAATGATGTGAAGTTCATGAAGGATATGGATATTTAAGCTAGGAAGATGGGGGCTGGAGAGATGACACTAGCGGTTAAGAGCACTGACTGCTCTTGCAGAGGGCCCAGGTTCAATCCCCAGACCCACATGGCAGCTGAGAACCGTCTGTAACTCTCCAATCCAGGAGAACTCCAGTTCCATCTATTAAACTGCAAATTAAGATGTCCATCTTTCTTTACCACGCATAGAACTCCATTGTGTGGATGTGCTACATTTTCTCTATCACTCATTGGTTTGAGGGGCACTTGGGTTGCTTCCAGCTCTTCACATGTGAGAGAGAGCTGCAATAAATAGAATGTGCATGTATCTTTGTGGTAGGATGAGTCGTGGGGTAACCCAGAGAAGTGGTATGACGGGTCAGGTGGTAGGACTCAGTTTTGAGTTTATTTATTTTATGAGTTTTCCACACTGCTTTCCATAGTAGTTTGCATGAGTTTACATTTCCCATCAACAGTGGATGAGTATTATCCCTTTCCCCTACAAACTCTCCAGCATTTGTATCTTATTTTCTTGATCTTAGCCAGTCAAAATGGAGTGGAGATATCTTAGATTGGGTTTTTAATTTTGCTCTCCTTAATTATTAATGATGTGGAACACTTTTAAAATAAAGATGTTCCAGCCATCTTTACTTCCGTCACATTGTGAAGTCTTCGTTTAGCTCTGTTACTACCATCTTTTGAAGTGAGTAATGTTCTTTTGCCCAATTTTTTTGTTTTTTTAGTAATTTATATATATCGTGGAATGTTAATCGCTCTGTGCAGATGTATCACTGTGAAGGTTTCCTCTCCTCTGTAGGTGTTTCTCTTTTACGTCATTTTGATTGGGATGACTGTCTAAAGAACAGTGGATATTGAAGTTCCCTATACTAGTGTGTTTACATCATTCTGTGTCTACAAGTCCTGTACGAACTGTGTTTTATGAGTACAGGCACGCATAGCTTGGTGCAGAACTGTGTTTTAATGAATTACAGGTGCAGCGCAGAGCTGTGGATGCCATACAAATAGTAATGTTTGTGATAGCCTCTTGGGTTAATTGTTCCCTTTAAGAATAATGTTTTCCTCCTCTTTCTGTCGATTAGTTTTAGTTTGAATTTTTTTGACTGATATTAGGAATAGCCACTCCTGTTTGTTTCTTAGTGCCATTTGAATGAAATATATCTTTCACCTTCCACCCCCTTCACTGTAAGGTCAGAAGGCAGTGGCTGTCCTTGAAGGGGAGATGTGTTTCTTGCAGTGGTTTTTCGTGCCGACAACAAAAACATGGATTTTTATTCTTAATCCATTTACTAGTTTGTGTCTTTTAATTGGGGACTTCAGTCCGTTAACTTTTAAAGTTTTATTGAAAATTGTATATTGCATTCCATCATGTTAGTTTTTGTTTGCATTTTTGTTCTAGGGTTAATAAGAAAAGAGGAGTGAAAGGCTTTTCCAATGCAAAACAGGCCAGATCAGACCAGATTGGCAAAGTATAAAAGCATGTTTATTAGGACACACTCCTGGGTGGGTCCACTGGTCTCAGAGATGTAAGCCAGGGGAATCAGGCACCCAGGCTAGAGCTGTGGGCTTTTATAGAGTTCAGGGTCAGGAAGATGATGTAATGGTGGAGAGGCAAAGTTTGTCCTTATAAGGGCAAGAAATGGTGCAGTGGGAGGAGACAAGGCAAGTCCTTGGTGCTGGTCATGAATGATGACATTATGTTATGAAGCCAGAATGTAACCATATATGGCCATGGGCCATGCTCCTGTTGTGGCTGGTGGCATCAGGAAGGGAAGTTGCATCAGCTACTGGAGATGAGGCATGCTTTTTCTGGATTTTTGACTGGAAGAGAAGGAGGGTGTGATCCAATCTTTGGATCGCCAGGGCAAGGGCCTGCCCCTAACAAGAAGGAAATTTAAGGAGTACAAATTGGAAAAAGGAGGTCAAATTATTTATTTTACTTTTTGCGATGACATGATAGTATATCGTAGGGATGCCAAAAATCCAACAGAAAACTCCTAGAAATGATATTTTCAGTAAAATGATGTATTTTAATTTATATTTAATTTAAAAAAAAAAATCAGTAGCCTTTCTATATCCCGATAGCCAGGCAAATGAAGAAGGAAGTAAAGAAACCCTCCCGTTCACCATAGCCTCAAAACATATCTCAGAATTAACTTGACAAATACCAATTAGCATATCTTTTTTGTTGTCTTTTTGAGAAACATAATATCTTTAGATTGAAATTTTTAAATCTCTGAAGGAGATTAAAGGTAAAAGAAGACATCAGAAGATGGAAGTGGAAGGCCCCCCATCCTCATGGAGTGGAAGAATTAATACAGTAAAAATGACCTCCACAAAGAAATATACAGATTCAAGCAATCTCAATCCAATCCCCAGGACTTTCTGGTGTTTTACACAGAATTAGAAAAAAAAAATTTATAAATTCTTAAAAATCATTGGAAACACAAAAAGACTTGCATAACCAAAGCAGAACTTTGAGGTCACAATGAGTAATGCAGGGGGGATTAATATACCAGACCAGATTTCAAACTGTATTACAGAGATATAGTCATGCAAACAGCATGGTGGTGGCACAAAAATAGACCTGTAAAACAATGGACCAGATTGAAAACCCAAACCTGAATTTCAGCAACGTGATATTTGACAAAGGGGCGAAGAGCACTCCGTGGGCAAAGGCAGTATCATCAGCAAGTGGTGCTGGCAAAACTTGATAACCACATGTAGAAGAAGGGAAACAAAACGGCCCTATTTAGTTTTTCACCATGTAAAAAGTCAACTCGAAATGGATGAAGGAACTCAATGGGAAACCTGAAAACGTCTAAAAAATGTTAGAAGAAAACATTGTCAGTATTGGCAGGAAAGTAAGGTGAGGCGCAATCAATGTATTAGAACTCATTAACCTAAAAAGCTTCCGGGACAGCACAGAACTATTAAAGAAATTAGAGAAAACCCACAGATTGGAGGAAATCTTGACCAGTGACACATCTAACATAGGTTTAACATCCCAGTAATATAAATATTGCAAAAAAACAAAAGGCCAAGAAAAAAATGGCAACAATTAAAAGCTGGGGTAAATGTCTGAAAAGAGACTTCTCAGGAGAAGAAAGTGAAGANGCCTGTAAAGGAAAAAGGAAATTGAAAAGAATCAAAGAATTTCATCCTTTGTACTCCTAGACATGGTTAGGCAGACGTAGTCATTTTTATTCTTTTGAAATATGAAAGTGTTGCTTTGCCTTCACATATGTATGGGAATGTTTGATACTAATAAATTCTTTCTTATAGATAATGATTTGCAATACTTCAATACACTAACTTCTTTTTAAATTTTTTAAGTCATTTATTTCAATAGAAAGATTCCAGAAAACTGTTCTTAAATTCGTTTTAAGTTAGCTTATGCAAACACATTGAAGATCACACACTATGGTGGGGCACGCCTTTAATCCTAGCACTTGGAGGCAGAGGCAGGTGATCTCTGTGAGTTCGAGGCCAGCCTGGTCTACAAGTGACTTCAGGACAGCCGAGCTACAGGGAGACCCTGTCTCAAAAGACCAAAAATAAATAAACAAATAAACATTTGCATATTAAAAAGAAACAAAAACTGAGGAGCCAAGTTGCACATCACTCAAGGAGGTCATGGTGCAAGTGGACATGGCTTCATCATTAGAGTTGGCCTCATGGTAGCAAGATAAAGAATAAAAATGGTTTGGCGTTTTCTGCATTATTAAAACCTTGGTTACTTATCCCTTCATGGGTCTGATTCTCCTCCTCCCATGTCTTTCAACAGGTTGTCCAAAATGAATGTCAGCAGTGAAGGTGTAGAAATACTTGAGACCATGGTGTCCTATCAGCTACCCAAGTCATACTCACAAATCAAGAATTATCAGACTATACTATGAGTAGTAGTGTTAGGTGACACCTTTAGGGGACACAGTAGTTATCTGATATATAAATTTCACATATTTACGTGAAGATGCACCTCCTGCTTTTCTACTTATTTCCAAGCTAGGTAGGATCTTTTAAAGATCAGGTACTGGGGAAAAAATTAACAGGTGCAAACCGGCAAGGACGAGGGTTCTCATGTGAACCATATAGTCTACTAAAGATAAGACGGCACGTTAAAATATGGTAAATTAATTGGGGGGGGCTGATGATGGTTATGTCCATTGCAACGGACAATGATTAAATTAAAACCACGTTATTCATTCATTCATCTACTGATTCATTTTGTTCACATAAGAAATTTCATTCTGGAGTGCTCAAAGTCAGTGTATAGGAGCTTAACCTCAATTATCTCAATTTTAAATTTGAATTTAAATCAAATGTAGACGAAATATTATACATGTAAGATGTAAATGTTGAAAAATCTCATTTGATTCTCAAATGTGCCATATTATATAGTATAGATATATTATATATAATATCTATAGATATATACTTATATATATGTTAGAATTTACCCAAAGTTTGAGGAGCTGGAAGATTTGTTTTAAGTTTCAAGATAATGACTTAGAATTTGTATCTATCTGCTAATCACCCACAAAACAATTGGAAGGATATCATTAAAACATTGTGTTGTAATGTACACTCGGATAACCATCTGTAAGCAGATTCACAGTAGATACTTTACACTTCATGATTACACATGTCTTAAGTTTGGACATCTTCCTGGTCGCTTAAAACCTGAACTGTCTTAGACATGGTCTGTACTTACTTTTCACAAAATTTCCAAACAGAAAATAGATTATAAAAGCATTTTCCTATTGAGATGTTCCAAGATTTTACATAGGTTATAAGGACAACAATCAGACAATAGAGGCCTTATTACTTGTACTGTATTCTATAGATTAAATGATGATATGTAGAAAAACATTTCTTCCTGGCAATTATAACACATAATGAGTAATAACTGACAAGTTTTTATTATGTTTTTCTCTCTATTTTTTGTACCCTTTAATTTTATATTATTCCAAAATATATACTCCACACATAAATCAAAATTACAAATTCTGAAAATAAACTATAGGTTAATTCCTAAACACATTTAGAGATATACATTTTAATACTTAAGTTGCATGCAGATAAAAAGAATATGAATAGAATATGAATACAAATCTTCTATTTATATATGGTAATTACAATGTGTGAATATAAGTAGTAGGTCAATTCTAGAGCCCAATAAGAGATTCACATTGGAATAGCACAGTTGCTTTCAGATTCAATGAAATATAATAATAAAGTTGCTCAGTTTGCCTGCCAACTGGGGATTTGGTGTTAGCATCCACAAATGAGGGAAACTATTTGCCTTTTTTTCTCTGGGACTGTGTTACTTCACTTAGCATCATGGCTTAGAGTTCCATCCATTTACCAGCAAAGCTCATGATGTCATCTTTCTTTACCACTCACTGCATAGAACTCCATTGTGAGATGTACCACATTTCTGTTATCCAGTCATCAGTTGAGGGGCATTTGGGTTGGTTCCAGCTCTTCGCTATTGTGAAGAGAACTGCAGTAAACATAGCTGTGCATGTATCTTTGCGGTAGGATGTGTCTTGTGGATATATTCCCAAGAGTGGTATGGCTGGGTCAGGTGGTAGGCCCATTTTGAGTTTTTTAAGGGTTCTCCACATTGCTATCCACAGTGGTTGTACCAGTTTACATTCCCACCAGTAGTGGATGAGTGTTCCTCTTTCTCCACAACCTCTTCAGCATTTGGTGTCTTGATCTTGGTTAGCCTTATTGGAGTGAGATGATACCTTAGTTTAATTAATTTTTATTGATGAAAGTCTTCTAACTAAATGCTTTTTAGATTTATCCAGAAAGGTTTTTTTTTTTTGAGAATTTAATATATGTCTTTATTTACATCATTTCTATCCATTCTTATCCTCTCTCTAATAAATCTCACATTGATGTCTCTAATTCATCTCAATTTTGTGGCCTCTTATTTGGACACACACACACACACACACACACACATATATTCTGATCATGTGTGTTTAGATTTCACCATGACACTAGACATGAGATTGAATAATCTGCTAGAGAATTTGTCAATGGAGAAAACTGATTCTACTTCCACATTTACAGATGGGACCTTACAAAATCTCCCCTGTGCACATTGATCTGTCATAAGGTGGTATAATTATGCAGGCCTTGATATACAACTATATTGTTTATGAGGTCTAGAACACAGTCTCTAGCAAAAGCCATCTTATTTCTCTGGCTCTTTCAGTCTACCTACCAACTCCTTCTCAATGTTTCCTGAGACATAGATGTAGGGGTTGCATTACATTATATATATATATATATATATTATATTTGGATTATATGTATAAAATCAAGTGGGGCTAGACTCTATGACGATTATCTCTTCACTCTTGACCCATTGGTGGAATTTTGTAATACTCTTCAACAGTTGCAAAGAAACTTCCTTAATGAGTGATGACAGCTACACTTACTCATGGATATAAGGACAAAAACTTAGAATATATTTAGAAATTGTACTGGCTTGGGAGAGTGGCAGTAGTGGGTTTTCCTCTAGGTTCCATGACATCTCTAGCCATGGAGATTTGTCGATGTTTAAAGTACCAGTCAAGAATTCCTTCCAACTGAGCAAGCCTTCAGTCCACATATACAGTTGTTGGTTATTTGCAAGATAATAGTGCCACTATTGCACCATCTGTGATATGTGGTGGGCTGGAAATTGGTATTCTTAAAATGCTTATAGCTGGGTAGCACTACTGATTGTTTTCCTACCTTGGAATATTTCATGAGAATTTCTGACACTGTGAGGTAAAGTCCTTAGTGAGGAGGCTTCCAGACCAATTCCAGGACAGACAGAATGTGTCTTAATTGTATAATATCTTTTGCCATAGGGTCTTAACTTCAAGTTTTGGGAGGTAACAAACCAAGTCTTAAGGGAGCTCCTTTATGGTTTTGGACATCCATTGGATTACCTGGACCAATAATGTGAAGAAATTGTTCCCTTACCTTCCACTGGGAAATTTGTTAGATAGCATTCATTTATTCTCTCTCTCTCTCTCTCTCTCTCACTCTCTCTCTCTCTCTCCATATATACATATATATGTATATATATATATCATATATATGTATATATACATATATATGATATATATGTATATCATATATATGTATATATATACATATATATGAATTTTATTATGCTTATAAAACAGTACACTCACCTGTGGATTTTTCAGAAATCTTTAATATTTTTATTTATTTATTTATTTATTTATTTATTTATTTATTTATTTATTCATTCATTCATTTTTGGTATTTTTGAGACAGGGTATCCCTGTAGCCCCAGCTGTCCTGGAACTCACTCTGTAGACCAGGCTGGCCTTGAACTCACAAAGATCCGCCTGCCTCTGCCTCCCAAGTGCTAGGATTAAAGGCGTGCGCCACTACGCCCGGCAGAAATCTTTAATATTACGTACCTCTTCTTCCCCCCTTTACCACTCTATTACCCTATATCCTTCTCCACAATTAAAGTCTCTGTCCCTTTTCCCATTTCTATTCTGATAATGCCTGTGTTCTCATATCTGTCTATATGTGGTTCCATTATTTCCATATTCCCCTATTGTCCCGTTCTAACTTCATAAGATGATCCTTACCTATATGTTAATTAAGAAAATCAGATTATGAGACTGATGTAATTTATATGAAGAATTCTAGATCACTTCACTCTAAAGGTAAGAAATAGAAAGGTAGTTAAAGTAAAGGATACAAGTAAAGAGAGGGAGAGGAAATGATGTGAAGTTCATGAAGGATATGGATATTTAAGCTAGGAAGATGGGGGCTGGAGAGATGACCTAGCGGTTAAGAGCACTGACTGCTCTTGCAGAGGGCCCAGGTTCAATCCCCAGCACCCACATGGCAGCTGAGAACCGTCTGTAACTCCAATTCCAGGAGAACTCCAGTTCCATCTATTAAACTGCAAATTTCATGATGTCATCTTTCTTTACCACTGCATAGAACTCCATTGTGTAGATGTGCTACATTTTCTCTATTCACTCATTGGTTGAGGGGCACTTGGGTTGCTTCCAGCTCTTCACTATTGTGAAGAGAGCTGCAATAAATATAAATGTGCATGTATCTTTGTGGTAGGATGAGTCTTGTGGGTATATACCCAGAAGTGGTATGACTGGGTCAGGTGGTAGACTCATTTTGAGTATTTATTTTAAGAGTTTTCCACACTGCTTTCCATAGTAGTTGTATGAGTTTACATTCCCATCAACAGTGGATGAGTATTCCCCTTTCCCTACAAACTCTCCAGCATTTGGTATCTTATTTTCTTGATCTTAGCCAGTCTAAATGGAGTGAGATATCTTAGATTGGTTTTATTTTGCATCTCCTTAATTATTAATGATGTGGAACACTTTTAAAGATGTTTCTCAGCCATCTTTACTTCCTCACTTGTGAAGTCTCTGTTTAGCTCTTTACTCCATCTTTTGAGTGAGTAATTTCTTTTCCCACTTTTTTGTTTTTTGAGTAATTTATATATCGTGAATGTTAATGCTCTGTCAGGTGTATCACTGGTGAAGGTTTCCTCTCACTCTGTGGGTTTTCTCTTTACTTCATTTTGATTGGGATTGACCTGTCTAAAGTACACAGTGAGATATTGAAGTCCCCTATAACTAGTGTGTTGACATCATTCTGTGTCTTAAAGTCCTGTAGAACTGTGTTTATGAAGTACAGTGCACCAGAGCTTGGTGCAGAACTGTGTTTATGAAGTACAGTGCACCAGAGCTTGGTGCATACATATTAATGTTTGTGATATCCTCTTGGTTAATTGTTCCTTTAATAATAATGTTTTCCTCCTCATTTCTTCTGATTAGTTTTAGTTTGAATTTTTTTGACTGATATTAGAATAGCCACTCCTGTTTGTTTCTTAGTGCCATTTGAATGAAATATATTTCCACCCCTTCACTGTAAGTCAGTGGCTGTCCTTGAAGGTGAGATGTGTTTCTTGCAGACAACAAAAACATGGATTTTTATTCTTAATCCATTTACTAGTTTGTGTCTTTTAATTGGGGACTTCAGTCCGTTAACTTTTAAAGTTTTATTGAAAATTGTATATTGCATTCCATCATGTTAGTTTTTGTTTGCATTTTTGTTCTAGGGTTAATAAGAAAAGAGGAGTGAAAGGCTTTTCCCAATGCAAAACAGGCCAGATCAGACCAGATTGGCAAAGTATAAAAGCATGTTTATTGGGAGTGGCTCCCAGGTGGGTCCACTGGTCTCAGAGATGTAAGCCAGGGGAATCAGGCACCCAGGCTAGAGCTGTGGGCTTTTATAGAGTTCAGGGTCAGGAAGATGATGTAATGGTGGAGAGGCAAAGTTTGTCCTTGTAAGGGAAAAAATGGTTCAGTGGGAGGGAACAAGGCAGGTTCTTGGTGCTGGCAATGAATGATGACATTTTGTTATGAAGCCAGAATGTAACCATATATGGCCATGGGCCATGCTCCTGTTGTGGCTGGTGGCATCAGGAAGGGAAGTTGCATCAGCTACTGGAGATGAGGCATGCTTTTTCTGGATTTTTGACTGGAAGAGAAGGGTGGTAGATCCATCTTTGGATCTCCAGGCCAGGGCCCTGCCTAACAAGAAGGAAATTAAAGGAGTACAAATTGGAAAAGAGGAGGTCAAATTATTACTTTTTGCAGATGACATGATAGTATATCTAAGGGATGCCAAAAATCCAACAGAAAACTCCTGGAAATGATAGTTTCAGTAAAGTAACAGGTTACAAAATTAGTCTACAAAAAAATCAGTAGCCTTTCTATATCCCAATAGCAGGCAAATGAAGAAGGAGTAAATGGAAACCCTCCCGTTCACCATAGCCTCAAAACATATCTCAGAATTAACTTGACAAAAGACATTAAATATCTTTTTTTGTCTTTTTGAGAAGACATTAAATATCTTTAGATTGAAATTTTTAAATCTCTGAAGGAGATTAAAGAAGACATCAGAAGATGGAAGGACCCCCATTCTCATGGATTGGAAGAATTAATAGAGTAAAAATGACCATACCCAAAGTAAACTGTAGATTCAATGCAATCTCAATCCAAATCCCCAGGACTTTCTTCACAGAATTAGAAAAAAAATTCTTAAAAATCATATGGAAACACAAAAGACTGCATAACCAAAGCAACTTTGAGCACAATGAGTAATGCAGGGGGGATTACCATACCAGATTTCAAACTATATTACAGAGATATAGTCATGCAAACAGCATGGTGGTGGCACAAAAATAGACCTGTAGATCAATGGACCAGATTGAAAACCCAAACCTGAATTTCAGCAATGTGATATTTGACAAAGGGGCGAAGAGCACTCCGTGGGCAAAGGCAGTATCATCAGCAAGTGGTGCTGGCAAAACTTGATCACCACATGTAGAAGAAGGAAACTAAACCCCTATTTTTCACCATGTAAAAAAGTCAACTCTAAATGGATGAAGGAACTCAATGGGAAACCTGAAAGTCTAAAAATGTTAGAAGAAAACATTGTCAGTAGTTGGGCAGGAAATAAGGTTAGCAATCAATGTATTAGAACTCATTAACCTAAAAAGCTTCTGGACAGCACAAGAAACTATTAAAGAAATGAAGAGAAAACCCACAGAGTGGGAGGAAATCTTGACCAGTGACACATCTAACATAGGTTTAACATCCACAGTATATAAATTATTCAAAAAACAAAAGGCCAAGAAACAAATGACACAATTAAAAGCTGGGGTAAATGTCTGAAAAGAGACTTCTCAGGAGAAGAAGTAAAGATGGCTAAGAAACATCTTCAAAGCTGTTCAACATCTTTAGTAATTAAGGAAATGCAAATTAAAACCACTTTAAGATTTCATATTACCCTAGTAAGACTAGCTATGATTAAGTAAACAAATGTTACCAACTGCTGGAGAGGCTGTGGGGAATGCTCATTCACTACTGGTGGGATTGCAAATGCCTGCAACCCCTATGGAAAAAAAGTGTGGAGAACTCTTAAAAGACTAGAAATGAACTTACCATTTGACACAGTCATACCATTCCTGGGTGTATACCCAAAGTATTCATCCTATAGCAGAGATAACATGCATAACCTTGTTTATTGCTGCATGTTTCACAATAGGGAAGAACTGGAAACAACCCAAATGTCCCTCAACTGATGGGTGATGATAATGTGTACATTTACACAATGGAGTTTTGAGCAGTGATAAAGAAAGATGACATCAAGAACTTTGCAGATAAATGGATGGAAGTAGAAGCTGTCATGCTAAATGAAGTAACACATTCTCAGAAAAACAAACATCATATATGGCTCCTAATATGTGGATCCTCGCACCAAATCCTTACTTATAAAGATATGTAAGTCAAGGTAGGCAATTTGTAGTATAGATAACACCACATTAACTGATACTGCTATAGATATAGCTGGGAATTTATGTCTTTATTTTCCTCAGTTCTAAGATTTATGAGAAAGCCTAAATCTCTTTTTTAAAGTACATTAAAACATACATCAACTTGCTATGTCATTTAGGAATGAAAAGTTATATTTCTGTTTACCTGGTTAGGAGTTTACTTTCAACTGTAAATCTCTAGTTGTGTTTTGGAATGAACGTATAGTTTATTTTCAGACTTTATAAATTTGGGGTATATATGGAGTATAATATTAAATGACATAGCATTAAAAAAACACGTTTTCATTAGCTAAAGGTGGAAGTCACAAACTGAAATTTCCATAATATCCTACAGGTTACACAGGTATGCCTATGCTTAGTGACAGAGGGAACTTCCTACAACTCATATGATTAGTGAGCCACAGTCATTTGCCTGCATGCTCCATCCTGGCCCCACATTGCCTTCCTTACTGATAGCCTGAGAGCATGTGAGCTCTCTGTGCTTGGATTAGGCTTTGTTTGGCTAAACTTCAAAGCAAAGTGTCTGTGTCCTAAATCTCCATCTGGCTTACTTTTTCAGACTTTCTGTCTTAATTTTCCCCCTGTGTTTTGTCACCTCACTGCTCTTGGTTTAATAGAGTGTCAGGACCATGTGTCTCAAATGGCTTGTGTTCACTAAATATTTTATTCTAATTCCAATAATAAGATCGAAATGTCAGCTTTGGGAGTTTTCAAGATGTTTTTTGTTTCCTGTATTCAAGTTAAGAGAAATTGATAAAGTAGTTATTAGTGATTGGTTCTTATTTGTTTGCTAAATATAAGTATGTCTATTCATTTTAAACTATTTTACTCTGTTTTACAATTCAGTTGATTAGCTACTTTTTATTTTTTTAATTTAATTATAGTTTATTGAAAATTTTACAGCTGTCCATAATGTATACAGACCATTCTTCCTCTCTGCTTTCCTAACTTCCTTCTACTCCTGTCTACTTCTCACTTTTCCAAATATGTCCTTTCTGGACTGCTCATTTCTAATTTACATACAGAAAAATTAATTGGTATTAACAATGTTATTATTCAGATTAAAGAACTTTTAGCAAAACATACATGATAATTGTAATCTATTTCATTCCAAAATAATAGATTAGATAGTAGACTACAAGTTATAGTTATGGTTTTTTCAGAAAAGGGAAAGTACATATATCTCTACTAGCTGATTTTGATGAAACAGTGTTTGATAGAAGATTTTATTTGATAACAAAATTTTTTAGTATTATTGAATTATTGAACTTCCAGTTATAAACTACTATTTTTCTACTCTGGGCACTGCAGAAGCTTTAAAGTTGTATCATTAGTGTGATGTTTCTGTAATCATTGAGACTTAAATATTTTGTAACTAAAAATGTATAAGAATAATTATTTTTAATCCTTTATGTACATTACACTTATATAACCTTGTTGAATCCATATAATAGTTTAGAAAAATCTTAAAATTTTTATTTTTCATGTTTTTGGCCATTAATCCTTTTGTCTATATTTTATTCACTAAATAAATATAACACATGTATTTTTCATTATATTACCATATGAATGGAATAAAAGTTTATAATTAATAAGAAAAAATGTACTAAAATCTATTTTTGTGATTATTATTAGAGATGATTTTTGGACATGATTTATTTGATGCAATTTTGTTATTTTGCCTTTAGGTTTAATTAAATTCATTGCAAAATTTTAACTAGTCAATCAATGTGTCTTAACAATCCCTATTTGCATCCCATTCAGCTTATAGTTCTTTTCATTTACTTTCATGCTAATGATTCTAAACATCATATTATTTATTTTTGTGTGTGTGGGGGGGTGTTTATGAGTGGATGCCTGTGGATGCCAGAGAAGGGTGTTGGATCTCCTGGAGCTATAGTTATAGGTGGTTGGGACCTACCCAATATGAATGTTGAGAACTACATGCGTATTCTGGAAGAACAGCAAGTACTATTAACAACTGAGCAGTCTCTCTAGCCCTTAAATCTTCTATTTTAAAGCAATAGGCACATAAATATTTTTTGATAGAGGTTCATGTATGTTTCAATATCCCATGTAATAAAAGTTAATAACCTAATAATGCATGAAATATGGCAAAACTAGATGGCCAAATATTTACAGAAAATTTTATAATTTGAATTGACTCTAGTTAGCCTTCCTTCCCTAAATAGTAACCTATCTATAATTATTTGGGAGATAATTTCAAACATTATTTATGATTGCATTATTGATAAAATATATTGTATATACATATGTCAGCCCTTTATATATATGTACATATGTGAATAATAAATAATGTATTAAAAATGAATAATGTCTTAATTACAATTTAATTATCCAAATAAGTTATGTGTCTTTAATGATAAATAATGTATTAATAATAAATAATTTCTTAATTACAATTTGATTATTCAAATAAGTTATCTTTCTTTAATAACATATCACACATTGAACTTTCTCACTAAATGAAGTAAATATATCCTGGTTTAGATAAGGGCTAAGGGCTGTGAATAGTCTGTGTGTTAAGGCCTTGACCCCATCTGCAAAGCTACTGATAGTCAATGGAATCTTTAGGAGGTGGAGCCTAGCTTAAGGCCTTCAGATATTTTGGATAAGAATACTCACAAGAAAGACAGCCAGACTCTGATCTCTCCATATCTCTTTTTCTCTCTGGTCATGAAGTGTGTGAGTTTTTCTCTAATCAATGCTCTACACCATCTGGCTCTTCCCTATCACAGGGCCCAAAACAAGCGATGTACTAGAACATCCAAAACTATGAGGCAAAGTAAAACTTCCTCTTCATAAGTTGATTATTTGTGGTATGTGTTGTAGTAATAGATTTTTTTTTTAATTTTTTATTTATTTCGGTATGTGTATCAATGTACTGTCTGCTTGCAGGTTTGTGCACCCGTGTCGTGCAATGCCGCGGAGGTCAGAAGAGGGTCTCGGATTCCCCTGGAACTGGAGTTCTCCTAGAACTGGAGTTTCAGACGGCTCTCGGCCGCCATGTGGGTGCTGGGGATCGAACCCGGGTCCTCTGTAAGAGCGGTCGGCGCTCTTAACCGCTAGGCCATCTCTCCAGCCCCTGTAGTAATAGATTTTTAACTAACACAGAATGTTATAAAAGAATGTCAATGACCAGAGATCATAAATATAAATACACAAAACATATATTAATGATTGTCAAGCTAGCTGTTCTATCAGAAAAAATTTCTTCAATAAAATAGTGATTTCCTTCTAAGAGTAAACATGTGAGTTTAAGGAAGTAAAAATATGGATCAAGTATAATTCATGTAAACAACTTGATACAATTTTCTTTATTCTTGGGCTCAATATCATTTATCAGTTAAAGGTCATTTTTAATTGAAATTTTGATTATATGTTGACTCATTTTAGTGAATCATTTGTCACTTTTATTCTATTTTGCTTAATTTTGAAATTCTTTTATTTATATCTTGTTGAATAAAGAATGCCTAGATTTTGCTGTGACAGAGCCAGTGTTATTAAATTTGTCTTTATTATCTGTTCCTAATGTATAATTTTAAAATAAAACTCATTAATTTGCAAACATCTTCTGAGTAAGTAAATTTATCAATAGGGTATTGCTTTATCCTTCTCATCTTTCTCATACATTATGCATTTAAAATAATTATGTATTCCTTTCAGAACAGGAGCAAAAAAAAGCACAATGAATTACACACACACACACACACACACACACACACACACATACACGCACACACGCACACGTTATCAGTCCATGCTATGGACCTAATGCAGCTGTTCTCCACCAAAGCCCATGTTGAGGTTCCTTTCTGCAAATGGATGATGGCAGAAGACAGTGGGGCTTTTCAGAGGCAACTTCTCTGTCTGGCTTGTGCATGCTCACCCTTTTTTCTAGTCCCATCCTGTCATTTCTTCTTTTCCTTCATGCATGGATATCACCATTGGCCCTTATCACAGACAAGGCAATGCCAAAGTTAGATCTTAGATGTCCCTGTCTCAAGAACTATGAGCTAATACAAAGCAGTTTTATTTACTAAGTACATAGTTTCAGACTACACTTCACTACCAGAGGATGGGCTAACAGTGTGCATTCAATTATGTTAGTCATGCAATTTATATTTTACAGTTCCTTTTGTAAGAAACAGGGTAACAGTATGTTTAAATTAAAGTATTGGGTTTATTCAGAAGAGAGAGAGTATTATTATTTTTGTGTATGATCTTTGCAAACATCAGTCAGTGGAAGAAAATATAAATGTAATAAAATGGTCATAGATTGGGACAGGGAAAATGTTGCCTTCAGAGAAGGGAGTCAGTATGTCAAGTGTTCCCATAGTAGCTTGGTGGTCTTCGTAACATCCAATTTTAAGATAATTCTAGAGACGTTGGGCTTGCATAAGTATAGAGTACAGAAATGTTATGAGAATACTGTACAAATACTGCATTAAACTTTAGTATAAAATCTAGTTAGTTAATAATTTATGTCTCATTTGACACACATTAGTTACTGTTATAATAGAATGTCATGACCCAAAGTGACTTAGAGAAGAAAGAGCTTATGTCTTACTATGTTCCCAAGGATAAGAGTCTATCATTGCCAGGTGTGGTGGCACACACCTTTAATCCCAGAACTTGGGAGGCAGAGGCAGAGGCAGGCGGATCTCTGTGACTTCAAGTCTAGCCTGGTCTACAGAGTGAGATCCAGGCCAGCTGGGACTAAAGGGAGACCCTGTCTCAAAAATACAAAAAAAAAAAATAAAGTACCTTTCATCTTCAGAAGACCAATCCTAAAGATTCTAGGACTTTCCAAACAGTCCCACCAACCCGGGGACAAAATATTTTAACTACTTGAGGCTATTGGGAACATTTCTCACTCAAACTACTACAAGTTATTTATGGAAAAATTCAGGGAATTACAAGTTACACATTTTCAAATTTTCAACATTTAGTAAAAAGTATCGATTACCATAATTTTGATAATATAGCTTCCTATGATAAAGCTGAATGTAATTTTCAAATGTAATGTATAGTTGGGCGCCATTATGTAGGAAGCTTTTCTTCTTATGTGAACAGGGACCACGTGGCCCTGCTAGGGGGAATGGGGACACACCTTGCTTTGCGGACACTGTGGGGAGCTGGCCCCTCAGCACAGAGACCAGCCGGCTACTTTCCGCAGCCCAGCCTAAGTGGTAACTCCAACTTAAGCTCTTAGCCTGAACCCATGAGACACGTGTTCCACTCTTGGCTGTGGCTTCCCACCTGCCCAGGGCCGGGACAAGAATTTCACTCACAACACCAGCTACCCAGGTTAGTTCTACCCTGGGCAGAGGGAACCTCTTGCCAGCCACACTGGCCAACGAAACTCAGGCGCGCGCAATAATTAATAAAAAATATCGGCCGGGAACTCCGTGATGATGTTAACATAGAATTCGATTTACTGGCTGCCACAACTTGCTTTTATAAACTAAATGACATCAGTTCCCAGGACCGCTCATGAGCCCCCCAACCCTGTGCCACCGCACACCTTGCTCCACCCAGCATCATGTAGCTAGGCCATGCTGCCTGTTTCCTCCTCATGATAAGAATATATGGGGAAACTTTAGAGAAATATTTTAAATATATTCTATCAGATATTAGATGTTAGGGGTGACAGTATCAAGCAACAATGTTAAAAATCAAGAGTCTTATTTCAGTTGCCTTTTGCTTTTAATTTTAATGGTTTTACTATGAAGTTTGAGGTTTCTCCTGAGAAACAAATTTTATGTATGTCATAAATATGGAGCATACTTATTGTATTAGTTTTCCTCTTAGGGTTGGATTTGTGTAAATGCCAACTGTTCTTTTATTAAAAAGTCTTGAATATGTGTAAAGTTTAACAAAATGCTGAAGGACTAAGGCACAGAACCTGCTTGTTATGCACAGCACAGATAAAGCTGGGATATAAATAATATATTATTTGCATTTAGTTTTGAAACACTTTAATTGCATTTCTTCTCTTTTTTGAGACAGAGTCCTACTGTGTCCCCATCTGTCCTGGACCCAGGCTGGCCTAGATCTGAAATGACTCCACCTTCTTCTGCCACCAAAGTGCTGGGACTGAAGGGGTCTACCACTACAGTGGGATTTAAGTAATTTTTTTGGTCATTTTTGAGACAGGGTCTTCCTCTGTCTTCACCTGGCTTGGAATCTCTATGTAAACCTTGATCTCACAGAGATCAGCTTGCCTCTACCTCTCGAGTGCTGAGAATAAAATCATGGATCCTCATGCCCAACTTTGTAAGTATATAAAATTTGTTAGAAAGTAAGAAAAATGTAATGAAAAAAGTGTGTAATATTTTTATCTTTTAAATAGCAGAAATGTACAGAATTATTCATTCATCTGTTGAATTTTTGTCATACTATCAAATGTTTAAGCAAGCTTGTGTAATTGTGCTTGTGCAAATGGGAGAGCAAAGAGAAAATGAGTCTGTTGGATAGAGTTTAAACTTTCAACAGAATGCCTGTTTAATGTAAACACAGTCAAGATGACTCTTTAATGTGAAACTTCTGGATTCAGTGAAAATAAGAAAAGATTTGTCTGGAAAGCATACATCATTTTCAAGGTAATTTATATTGAGTAAATGATACCATATACGTATTAATCGGTTAAACAGATGAATTATTTGTATTGCACCTTTATTCAACAGAACTAGAAGTGAAAATTTTTACATTTAAAGAAAACATTAGAGAGATAAGTACTGCTTTGCCCACTGCATATGTGAATAAAGGGAAATTCACAATGACTAAGCTAAAAATGAGTCATTTCACAAAGTCATTATTGTAAAAACACATTGGCCTGATAAATCCCAGGGGGTGGAGAAACCAGTGACACAGAGCTTCACTGCAGAGGAATCTGTATGAGCTTATTTTTCTGTTGACAATTGCAAGAGCTGTAATTGTCTGTGTAATTGGCTAATTGTAGGTTCAGTGAGCCTTGCTTGTTCTAAAATGATGGGCAGGTGGTTAATGGTTGTTAAAATTATTTCCACATGCAATAAAATGTATGGGTTTAAAATCGAAGCCATAAAGGGGAAAGTCACTGGTGTTAAATTCTGTCTTTAGACATTTGACACAGGTTGATGAAGTAATTTCAGTAGTATCATAACAATTAAATCCTCTACAATGCCCTCTATTGCAAGAATATTTAAGCAAAATATTTTCCTAACAGTTGCAGGGAAAAGAAATGATAAATATTATTTGATAAGTAAGTTTTCAGATTAATGAGACATTTATTCATGCATATGCCAATTCAGAAAGGAGTGTCAAATTATCTACAACTGAGACTTTGCCATGCTGTAAAAAGAAAAAAAATGGCAGAGACAAAGGGATCCAGGCTCTTTATAAGAAAAAAGGTTCACAGTGCTCAAAAGATTTTTGTAAATTTGAATTTAGTCTTTAATCAATTTTAAGAGACAGGTTCACAGTGCTCTGTTTAGAAACATATAACTCCACATTAAAGGGGGTGGGGTTAACTCTAAAAAGTAAAAGCAGAATAAAGTGAAATATGCATTACCTAAATATTATTTATCTTATGATAATGATCCTAAATTTCTACCATCTTCAGACATAGTCTATTGGGGACACAATAATCTTTAGACAGTCTATTTGTGTAAAAAATGTCATTAGTGACTTGTACACCATGAAACTTTATAGAAGCTTATTAAAATACCGTTTTGTCTAATTATTTGTATTGCACACAAAAGAATTAATTCTACTTCCATATTCAAGAATTATGGTGAAGTAATAGTTTCCATTATGAGAAAACCTCCACTCTATGATTTTCTGTGATTTTTCATATTTTATTGATTCATTTCACCAAAATCTATCAATATTCAAGTTTTTGAGTACTATCAGAAACTTAAGAAATTGTATCAAAGAAGAAATATTAAGAAAGTCTATTGGGATAAATTGTTCAATTTGTGATTTAAATCTCTTCAAATTTGTACATTTCTGTAGCAAATTAAAGACTTTCTGAAATGGTCTCAGATCATGATTATCAGATATCTTTGTATCAACCAAAATGCTAAATTATTTTGTCACAGTGTCAAATATAAAACCAAGGCTGCTTACATCCTCCGGTAAAATAAACTGTCTTGTATAACAATATCTGCTGTAGTCATGATGGATGTTTATAAAATCAGAGCAGGAAAGGTTGTTGTATAATTACAGGTCAAAGGTAATAGCCTCTTGCAGCATTGTATACCAGAAGGATGCATTGACACTGGTGTAATTAGTTTAGCCACAGGGTATAGCACCAAGATGCATTGTGAGTTTCATGTTTAGTATGTAATAGGAAAGATCATAGTAAGAAGACAGCTTTCCTGCTCCATGGTGCCATCCTGTTCATTGTGGCTATACATGAGAATAATACTATTCATCAAAAGTTATTGACAATTTACCAAGTTCCTATTCACCTTCATTTAGAAAACAGAGTAAAAGAAACAAGAAACTCCTTTAAGAGACAAGAAGTAATATCAGGAGCCAGATGTGGTACTGAATGTCTTTAACCCAGGACTCGGGAGACAGAGACCACCCTGTTCTACTTAGTCAGTCTCAGGCCAGATATGGCTACAGGGAGACCCTGTCTCAAAAATACCATAAAAAATAATGTCAGGGACTTAATACTTAACATTAACTCTATGACACCTGTAATATGCTGGCAAAGGGAAAGCTTACCACTAATCCAAGGAAAAAATTATCTTTGCATTAAATCCAATAAATTTTAATGATGTTTAAAACTTCATAAGTATATTTTAAATGGATATATATATATATATATGTATATATACATCAGCACATTATTTAGCCTTCAGAAGGAGAAAACACCATATCTAATGATATAATGAGCCAGGCACACATGCTAACTGAAATAATTTTTTCATAGAAGAACAAATCATATATGATTCCACCCATATGGTATCTAATAATGTAAAATTGGAAAAATCAGAGTGGAACAGTAGTTATGGTTGCCTAAGTTAAAAGGTAAAAATATGAAACTATTAATTTTAGGCATAAATTATTAACTATGAAACATAAGTAAGAACTACAAATATATTTTCTGCACTATAGACTCAGATAGTCAAAAATGTACACTCAGTTTAACCTTCTGAATGCTAGTATTACAGTCATGTTACATCATGCCTGGCTTAATAAATTTATGTGTTAATAGTGAAGAAATATGGCACTGGAGAAAATAATTTGTCAATAAATGTCTTGGTATGCAATCAGTAGGACCTATGTTTGGATCCCCAGCACACAGTTAGTAAAATCTGGGCTAAGTAGTGCATGCTGTAAACTGAGCGCTAAGAAGACAAAGCCAAGTGGAACTCTGAAGCTTGCTGACCAGCTTTTCTAGAAAAACCAGTAAGTTCTAGATGCAATGTAGTGACCTTGACTCAAAATATAAAGTGGACATATGTAGAGAAAGAGGTTTCTACATACTACACAAGCCTATACTTACACATACATGTAGAAGTACAGGCAAGCTCACATGCAAAAAACAAACACACGAGTGTAATCTCATCTTAAATTTTCTTAGCACAATAATTTAAAAAAAATTTTTAATTAATTTTATTTATTTCTGTATGTGTATGAATGTACTGTCTGCATGCAAGTCTGTGCACCCGTGTCGTGCAATGCCGCGGAGGTCAGAAAAGGGTGTCGGATTCCCCTGGAACTGGAGTTCTCCTGGAATTGGAGTTTCAGACGGTTCTCGGCCGCCATGTGGATGCTGGGGATTGAACCTCGGTCCTCTGCAAGAGCGGTTGGCACTCCCAACCACTAGGCCATCTCTCCAGCCCCAACACAATAATTTTTTAAATCTTAAAAAAAGAACAAAAATATTATAATAATAAAGAGAATGTCATGAAGTTAATCACTTAGTGAAAATCTGTGCAAATAAGGGAGATAACAATGAAGTAATGGATATCATAATAAAATACCATAAATATTACATAATATGTAATAAATTTGCTTAAAATAGTATTGAGTAATTTTTAAAATAACTTTGTAAATAACCACCTAAATGAGCTATGTTTTATCTTCTGAGATATCACCACCATAGATTCTAAGCCTCTGGAGTACTAAGTATGAAGTATTAAGAAATGGAGAGCTGCAGAACCCAAGAGATCCTCTGCACAGGAGCAGGGAAGATAGATTCTCCTCAGGCCATGAAAAAGAGATTCTTGTGTCTTATTTGATTAATTTCTTCACTACCTTTGCGACCACCCACTTTAGAAACTGAACCTGCTGGAGCTGGACTCCGGCAGAGAGCTACTCTCAGATCCAGTGGTGGATAAAGAGTAAGAACAAAACACAGGAAGAAAGAATATGGAAAGAGCCTAAGAAAAGTGCTAAAGTTTGGGCAAAAGTATCCTTGTTGGTACTATTTCATTTTTAAGCAATATTTGCTACAAATGAACTGAGAACCTTTGTAAAACAGAGTTACCTAATGTTTATTGTTTTGAAATATCATTTTACAATTCTAAAATACACTTTGCATGTTACTGGAAGAGAAAGGTAATCATCAGTCTTCCCCATCTGTGAGCTGGCTTGGTAAACCACTGGCTTGAGAAAAGGTGCCCACTGCTGTAATAATGGCACTAATGTTATGGGAGAAATCAACTTCCTCCTACTGAGGTCAAGGCCTACTTCACAAGGTGAGGTCCATACTTGATATTATCAGGGCTAAGAACCTGTGACTAGGAAGGTTCCTATCTGAATAAAGACATTTTTTTCTCCTTCTCCCCAAATATCAAAACAAACAAACAAACAAGCAAACAAAAAGAGTTTAGGGTGTTTTTCACCAAAGATATAGAAATTTGTTCTATTCTAAGTCAATACCTCAGAAATGATAAATCAAGCAAAATTTCATAAAAGATTAGAAAGAAACTTACTAGAATTTTTTTTTCCTAATAGTTACTTACTAACTAAAAAACTGTTTGGATACACAGGTAATGCCACAGCTGCTACTATATATATATATATAATTATTCTTCACACAGAATAAAATATTTGAAACATTTAAAATATTCTTTGTTCTAAAATATTAGATTAATGAAGACCTTATAAACAATACAAATTTTCAACTCACAAAAGTTAAGTCACAGGCTGCACATCACTAATGTTAATCAAATTAATATTCAATATGACAATATCTCAAAGCAAAATACAAGTTAATGTGTTCTGTGCCATTACTTTTGGTAGCTATATGCATTCAGAGTTATCTAGATGAACAAGGATAAACTTATTTACTCATAGCCAGCAACTGAGCAGTTTGAATGCTTTCCATCTATTATTTTCTTATTGTTTTTAGGATCACTGCTGTTTTAGAAAGCATAATCACCAATTTTCTATTTATAATGTTGGCTTCTTTTGCCTTTACATGTTGAGTCAGTGCAAGCAAAAGTTAGGTTGCAACACGTGGATTTGAAAATTTAGCTCCTGAGTAATTTTGTCCCCAAATTATAATTTTTAATTTTATTTCATGGCCACCTGGGACTGTTTCCTTCAAAGTTGTTATATCAATTTAGGATTATTGATTACATAAATATATGTAACACTCCAGTGAACAATGCCACTTCTGTTCATGGATCCACCTCAGCAAAAATATTTAAAATGCAAATTGTTGGCAAAAGCTGTGCCCAGTGTGGTGGCGCACACCTTTAATCCTAGCACTCGGGAGGCAGAGGCAGGCAGATCTTTGTGAGTTCAAGGCCAGCCTGGTCTACAGAGTGAGTTCCAGGACAGCTGAGGCTACAGGGAGATTCTGTCTCGAAAAGACCAGGAAGGGGAAAAAAAAAGCTGTTGAGTTCCAGATCTTCTTCAGAGAGATTAGCTTTTTTTTTTTTTTAATGAGTTTTGTGTATTTCGTACATCATCTTTCCAATTCTAGTTTCAGCATATTCCCTTTCCCTTCCCCCCACCCCACCCCTACCCATCCCAGATCATACATTCTCTGCCATAACTTCTGCATCTTTCTGTTTGTTTTTGTTTGTGTTTTCATTTTTTTTACAAATAAGTGATAATTTGTGAGTACAAGCTCCTTCATGTTAAAACCATTTGCGAGGCAGTTGTGCCAAACCCACGACAACTCATGGGTCCCACCATCAGCAGGGGGGGCTTGTATGTTCAATTAAGTTGACTAAAATGAGTGTCCAGTCTATATTGTTGTAGTTTCACCATTCCCCAATCGAGCCCTTACATCTACCACGCCCCTCTTCCGCAGTTTGTTCCTAGGCTTAGAAAAGAGGCAAAGGTGGATGAGAAGCAAAAATCTACTTTCTCTGGAGCTGTTGCTTGGTCTCTAGTCAATTCTGGCTGTTTTCTTTCATGGGCGGCCAGCTTGTCCAGGAATAACCCTTCATCCTACTAATGAGGCACATGCAATTAGATATATAGGTATTTAAACTGGTATAAATATAGCCTTTTCGATCTTACAAAGAAGCATCTCGCAATTACATATATAGGTATTTAAACATTACTAATTGTATGGTAGGTTACTTTGGTATAGACACAGATGTTTGAAGGGTATGTTAATCCATGAATTACAGTTTCTGTGTTAAGTATGATAGGGTCTTCGTATGGTTTATAACATCTCTAACCATTAGAGAATGCAAGCCCGTGGCACGAGCCGTGAGTATTCCTCCGAAGAGAGATTAATAGACAATTAATCTGGGATATACAACATATGGCTGCCTCTGCTGCACAGATTTCCAGGCAGTGAGGTGGCAGCTGGTGCTGACGGAGGAGTCTTGCTTGTCAAGGAGACCTAACATTGCTTTATTGGTTTAGTGGGCGCTGTCAACACTCTCTGCATTCCAGAACCATCCTAAGCTTGCAAGTGAGGTCTCCATACATCTTTCCAATGTTTATATCAGGTCTTCAACAGCAGGGCCTTATCCCTCTCGGCCTTCCTGCAGAGACCCAGTTTGGAGGCGAGTAGATCTCTGTTGTGTGGGCTTGGATCCCCTGGCCAACATCTCCTTGGGAGAATATATCCATTGTTGATGTGGGAGCTCCTGTATTATATTATTTTGTTTAGGTGCATAGCTTAAGGAGACTTTAGCATTATATTTGGTTCTGAATAGAGAAAATCCTTTCACAGTTCTTGTCCATTAGTCCAAAGAAGGCAGTTTTACGATTTACAAGAGAATACCTCTATAAGAGCTGACTCCAATCTACGCTGGAGAACGACCTCATCATCATCATATTTTCCTTATTCTATGTGGGGTTAAGAAATCTCTTTATTAAAACCTTTGCGGCAAAAGAAGTAAGCTTCGTTAGGATCATTAAAAATATTTGTTACTAGTAGGATCCAGAAGAGGGCCTGATGTCTGCAGAATCTGAGGCATTTTTCCCTTCAATGCCCAGAGGGGTCAATCCTTCTGCTGGCACTTTCTGGTACATCCTACTCACTGCAAGGCTGCATTTTCTTTCTCAGCCATTAAGTTGGTGATAACTCTGGCCTGTTGGAACAACAAATCTTTCCATAGTTAGTTTTAAGATTTTGGATTGCAAGGTTTTTTGACAAAATGTTTTCGTACTATCTATATTCCCCTTTTTTTATTTAGGTTTTTATTTTGACCCATGACTCAAAAAAAGCAGTTGTATTACCTATAGGGTGTGAATCAAGCACAGATTTCAAGTTCGACCCATGCTGTTTGGGTTACTGTATGTGATTAATTGGAAAACAAACTTTATTTTTAAATAAATCACCTATAGGTGAAAGAGACTGTAGCTTTTAAAACAGTACCTAAAGTAGCATTACCTTTGTGTACACACAATTATCTGACACCAGGCTCAATTATCTGACACCACTTGGGAAATTAACTCATTTAATATCAGCATTACTGTCTGCTTCCAAATAAAGTTCAAATGTTTATTTTATTTTACCATTTCTTCTGCTAGACTTCGGCATTCTTTTATTAATATAATACTTTAATGATGTTTTGTGTCTTTCATACATCATTTTTCAATTCAATTTAGACATATTCCCTTTTCCCTGACCCCTCCCCACCCCAGGTCATGCATTCTGCCATACATGTCCTGTATCTTTCTCTCAGTCTTTTTAAAGTTTTTCTCTGCAGAGGTTTATTGCTTTGGGTCGAATTTAACTGTATCAATCCCTTCTTTGACCCAGTCCTTATGCTCTTGTTGTTCCCTCCCATTTGTACCTGCTCTGAAATATATATATATATATATATATATATATATATATATACCAGAATTATGTCCTCTGGGAATAAACTTTGTTTTAACCATGAAATATGTTTAGGAATTCACATTTTTTTCTCTTTAATTTTATATTACTCTAAAATAAGAATATATACCTTCCACTCATGTCTGAAAATAAGTGGTAAGTTAATTGCAGAGCCCATCAAGAGATTCCCATTATAAGAGCACATTTGCTTTCAGATAGAAAAAATATAACAATAACGTAGTCCAGCTTGCCTATTAACTGGAGATTTTGTGCTAGCATCAACAAATGAGGAAAACCATTCCCCATTTGTTTGGGGGTGGGGGACTGTGTTACTTCACTTAGCATAATAGCTTCAAGTTCCACCCATTTACCTGCAAAGTTCATGATGTCATCTTTTTACTGCTGCATAGAACTCCATTGTGTAGATGTACCACATTTTTGTTATCCACTCATCTGTTGAGGGGTATTTGGTTTGGTTCCAGCTCTTCACTGTTGTGAAGAGAGATGCAATAAAGATAGATATGCATGTATCTTTGCAGTAGGATGAGTCTTGTAGGTATATACCCAAGAGTGGTATGACTGGGTCAGGTGGTAGGTTCATTTTGAATCTCTTAAGGGTTCTCCACTCTGCTTTCCACAGTGGTTGTGTGAGTTTACTTTCCCACCAGCAGTGGATGAGTGTTCCCCTTTCCCTACATCCTCTCCAAAATTTGAAGTCTTTTGTTTTCTTGATCTTAGCCAGTCTTATCACAGTGAAATAATAACTTAGAGAGGTTTTAATATGCGTTTCCTTAAGTATTAGGAGTGTTGACTACTTTTTAAGATATTTCTCAGCCATCTTTACTTCCTCACTGGTAAAGTCTCTGTTCAGCTCTTTACTCCATTTTTTAAAGTTTTTTGTGTGTATGTGTACTGTCTGCATGTAAGTTGGTGTACCCATATCGTGCAATGTTGTGGAGGTCAGAATAGGGTGTTGGATTCCCCTGGAACTGGAGTTAAAGACGGTTCTTAACTGTCATGTGGGTGCTGGGAATTGGACCCGGATCCTCTGCAAGGGCAATCGGTGCTCTTAACTGCTGAGCCATCTCCCCAGCCCCTTTATTACCCCATCTTTTGAGTGAGTCATTTGTTTTCTCACTTCTTTGTTTTTTGAATGATTTATATATTCTGGATATTAATGCTCTGTCAAATGTATTACTGGTGAATGTTACGTCCCACTCTGTGGGTTTTCTCTTCACTGATTATTTCTTTCACTATACAGAAGATTTTGAGTTTGTTGAGGTCCCACTTGTCAGCTATTGACATTATTTCCTGTGCTTCTGCTGTTTGATTTAGAAAGTCTTTTCCTACTCCTATGTCTTGTAGGTTGCTGCAAAATTTTTCTTCTATCGCCTTCAGGGTTTCAGGTTTCACGTTGAGATCTTTGCTCCACTTGGAGTTGATTTTTGTACAGGGTGAGAGTTAGGGGTTTAATTTTTTTCTTCTACAAATGGTGATCCAGTTTTGCCACCACCATTTGCTGAATATGCTATCCTTCCTCCATTGAGCTTTTTTGCCCCTTTGTCAAATATGAGGTGGCTGAAATTGTATGAGCTCAAATTTGGATCTTCAGTTATGTTCCATTGATTTACAGGTCTATTTTTGTGCCAGTGCCAGGCTGTCTTTATGACTATAGCCCTTTAATATAGCTTGAAGTCTGGTAAAACAATGCCCCCTGTATTGCACTTTTCACTCAGGGTTGCTTTAGCTATTGTGGGTCTTTTCTTTTTCTATACGAATTTAAGGATTTTTTTTTTCCATGTCTGTGAAGAAACTCATGAGGATTTTGATTGGGAGTGCACTGAATCTGTATATCAATTTTGGTAAAATGGACATTTTTACTATATTATTTTTCCAATCCATGAGCATGAGATGTTTCTCCATCTTTTGATGTCATGTTCAATCTCCTTCTTCAGGGGTTTAAATTTTTTGTTTAAAATTTTTGGTGTCTTTGTTTAGGTTTGTTCCCAGGTATTTTTTTAGGCTATTGTGAGTGGGAAGGTCTCCTTATATTCCTTATCCAGTTGGTCATTGTTGATGTAAAGAAAGGCTACTGATTTCTGTAGGTTAATTTTGTATCCTGCCAACTTACTGATACTCTTAATCATGTCTAGCAGTTTTCTGGTGGAGTTTTTAGCATCCCTCATGTAAACTATGATATCATTTGCAAAAAGGGATAGTTTGACTTACTCTTTTCCAATTAGTTCTGCTTTAATTTCCCTTTCTTGCCTTGTTGCCCTAGCAAGCATTTCAAGCCTGTATTGAAGAGGAGGTAGCAATAGTGGGCAGCCTTGCCAGGTTTCTGCCTTTAAGGGGAATGCTTCTAATTTTTCTCCATTTAGGATGATGTTTACTTTGGGTTTGTTGTATATGGCTTTGATTATATTTAGGAATGTTCCCTTCAATCCAATTCCCTCTAGAACTTTAGACACAAAGCCATGCTAGATCTTGTCAAAGGCTTTTCTGCATCAAATGAAATGATTGTGCTGTTTTGTCTTTCACTCCATTTGTGTGTTTTATGATATTAATTGATTTACATATGTTGAACCATCCCTGCATCTCTGGTATGAATCCAACTTGATCATGATGGATGAATTTTTTGATGTGGGCCTGTTTGAGATTTGCAAGTATTTTGTTGAGAATTTTTGCATCTATGTTCATTAATGAGATGGGTCTATACTTTTCTTTTTGGTTGTTTCTTTGCCTGGTTTTGGTATTAGAGTGATGTAGACTTCATAGAAGGAGTTTGGGAGATTTCCCTCTGTTTGTATCCTTCTGAATAGTTTAAGTAGTAATGGTTCTAAGACCTCCGTAAATGTTTTATAGAATTCTGCTGTGAAACCATCTAGCCCTGGGCTTCTTTTTATATGGGAGGTTTTTTATTACATCTTTAATTTCCTCAAATATCATGGGTCTTTTTAAACTGTCAATCTCTTCTTGGTTGATTCCAGGATTTTAGATATTCATCCATTTCTCTTAGGTTTTCAAACTTAGTAGAGTATAGGTTTTTGAATTATTCTCATATGATTGTCTGGAACTATTCTTTATCTGTTGTGATATTTCCCTTTTCATCATGAATACTGCTAATTTGGAGTTGCTCTTTCTTTTGGTTATCTGGGCTAGAAGTCTATCTTGTTTATTTTTTCAAAGAATCAACTTTTGATGAATGAATCCATTGATATTTTTTGTATTGTCTTCTTTGTTTCTATTTCATTGATTTCTGCCTTGGTTTTTGTTATTTCTTCCTGTATGTTGGGTTTAGAGTCCATTTGTTGTTGTCTCTCAAGTGTTTTTAGCTGTAGTGTTAGATCAGTTATTTGTTCCCTTTCTGGCTTTTGTTTGTTTGTTTGTTTGTTTTGTGGGCCCTTAGGCCTATAAATTTCCTTCTTAAGACTGCTTTTAAAGTATCCCACAGTTTTTGTTGTGTTGTATTGTCTTTTTTGTTTATTTCCATGAATACTTTTATTTCATTCCTGACCCATTTTTTATTCAGTATTTTGTTATTTAGTCTACAAATGTTCTTGTAGCTAGTCAGCCATATTTTGGTGTTAATATTGAGCTTTGTTGCCTGTGGTCTGATAAAATGCATGAAATAATTTCTATCCTTTTGTATTTGTTGAGATTCCTTTTGTGTCCTAGTATGCAGTCAATTTTGGAGAATGTTCCCTGGTTTGCTGAGTAGAAAGTATATTCTCTGGTGTTCGCGTAGAATATTCTGTAGATGTCTGTGAGGTCCATTTGTTGTATTGTATTGTTCAGTTCTGATGTCTCTCTGTTTACTTTTTGTCCAGTTGATCTATCCAAGGGGCTAAGTGGGATATTGAAGTCCCCCACTATCAGTGTGCCAGAATTAATCTGTGTCTTGTGGAATTGCAGAATTGTGTTTATATAGTTCTGTGCACCTGAGTTTGGTGCATAAACATTTAGGATTGTGAAGTCTTCCTGGTTAAATGTTCCTTTGATAAGGATATATGCAATGGTCCTCTTTGTCTTTTTTGATTGACTTTACTCTGAGATTTATTTTGTATGAAATTAGAATAGCAACTCCTGCTTGCTTTTTGGTACCATTTTCTTGGAATATTTTTTTCCATCCTTTCACTTTGAGTTGGTATCTGTCCTTGATGTTGAGATGGGTTTCTCGTAGACAACACATAGATAGATTCTGTTTCCTAATCCATTCTCCCAGTCTATGTCTTTTGATTGGTGAGTTTAGACAATTAATATTTAAGGTTAGTGTTGAGAGATGTGTGTTGCTTCTTTTCAACTTATTTTTGTTTGCATTCTTGGTCTAGGTTTATATTTACAGTTATATTTTTATTAGTTTCTCTCTTTAGTTGCTTGGGGATAGTTGGTCCTTTCCTCTCTTTGAATTGCTTTGAGTATTTTCTGAAGTGTTTGTTTACTTGACATGTAGTCTTTAATTTTGTTTATGTCATGAAATATTTTTCTTTCTCCTGTAAAACTATAATTGACATTTTTGCTGCATATAGTAATCTGGGATGGCATGTAAAGTCCTTTAGCACTGGGAATACTTTGGTCCACTTTCTTCTGGCTTTCATAGTTTGCACTGAGGAAGTTAGCTGTAATTCTGATGTGCTTCCCCTTACATGTAACTGTTGTCTCTCTCTTGTGACCTTCAGTGTTTTGTCTTTCTTTTGGACAACTAGTGTTTTAACTATGAAATGGCATGGGGAATTCCTGTTTTGATCTTGTCTATTTGGTGTTCTATGTGCTTTTTGTATTTGTATGGGTTTGCCATTTTTCAGTTTGGGGAAATTTTCTTCTATTATTCTGTTCAAAATCTGAGCAATATATTTGCCCTGGGATTCTCCTCCTTCCTCTATCCCTATGATATGCAGATTTATTTTTTTCATAGTATCCCACTTTCCTGGTTGTTCCACTCGTGTTTTTTAATTTTTTTTCATAATCTTCATGAGCACTTTAGTTGTTTCATGTTATCCTGTAGGTGTGATATTCTGTTTTCTGCGTCATCCATTCTTCTTCCGAGGCTTTCTCCCATCCTTTCATGTTGATTGGATGAACATTCCATTTCCTTTTTCACTTCTTCCAGTGATTTCCTTAGTATTTCCACTTCCTTTTGGAGCTTTTTCATTCTCTACTTGTAGCTCCTTCCTTTGCTGGTCTGTTTCTTTTTTCATTTCAGCCTGGGATCTTTTCAGCATTTCCACTTCATTCTGGAGTTTGTCATTCTCTTCCTCTAATTCTTTTCAGAGTTTTTGTTTCCCTTCCTCTAGTTCTTTGTTTGTTTGTTTTTTTCTTTCTCTAGTTCTTTCCAGAGTTTATCAATCTTTCCTTCTAGATCCTTACTGAGTTTTTCATTCTTTCCCCTTAGTTCTCTGATTTGTTCTTTATATTCTTTGATTTATTTGAATATGTCTACAACTGTTCTTCTAAAGTCCATGTATTTGGTTTCCTTCCAGGGAGATCTTGTTGTAGGAATCTTCTATAAGACTGGTAGAGTTCGGTGTGGATTTATTATGAGCTTTCCCCATGTTGTTATATTTTCATTGTGGCTTTGCCACGTGGGGTTTTTTTGTTGTTGTTGTTGTTGTTGTTGTTGTTGTTGTTGTTATTTGTTTGTTTCTTTGGATTCTTGTGCTAGTCTCAAATGTTAATATGGAGGATTGGTTGGTTACTCACTATGCTTCCTGCCATTCAGCTCCTCTACATTGGCTGTGCAACCTGGAATCACTAACACTGTGTCCATTGGATCTTCTGCACCAGAACTCCACCATCTTACTGGGTCATTTTGATGACTACTCAGGATGGGGTTGGGGGGGAAGGTTTGCTCCCTTGGATCATGTGCCAGCTCCATGAGCATTTCTGGGTGACTCTGCCCATGCCAATCCTGCAGTAGGTGGGACATGGTATCCTTCCTGGTTCCTGAGACCTAGGCCTCTGGTACTGGTGTACTGGTTCCCCAAGTTTCCTGGCTCACCTGAGCATGTGCTGGGCTCCTTCAAATGTTTAATTCTTTTCTTTTCTTTTGGGTGGTGGTACTTTTGAGACAGAGTCTCCCTTTAGTCCCAGCTGTCCTGGAGCTTGCTCTGTAGACCAGGCTGACCTTGAATTCACAAAGATCCACCTACCTCTGTCTCCCAAGTGCTAGGATAAAAGACACGTGCCACCACACCAGGCTCAATTCTTATAAATTAAAACATAAGTTACTTTTCTTTAATTTATAGTTTACTAATGGTGGTGTATGTAGTTATTTGTCAAAAGAGATATTTTAAAGATTTTTTATATAATTTTTACCATAAATTTGAAATTCATTTTGGTGGTAAGTAATCCGAAGTGAAGTAATCATAACAGAAATAAAAGTACTGTATAAATAGAATTTAATAACACTTAAGGAAGTAAAGATTATATAGAATACTCTGTCACCTCAGTAAAAATGTTCATGGCTCTTCTTTCTCTCTCACAAAATAAAGCACTATTAATCTACCACCCCACTGAATTCCTGGGACTTGGCTCAGTTTTTCATTTAAAATGATCTAGTCTATTCAGTCCAAAGTACACGGTGGCATCTCTATGACCACGCATTTATCTGACTATGACTGAGGAGGCAAGATCAAATGACTCAAGCAATTTCTCTAAGAACGACAAAGAAGAGGAAGAAACTGTTGTCATTTTCAATTTTTCAGCATTTCCAGGATTCTCTTCTCAAACAAATTTCTAAAATCCTGTTCACATAAAACGATTCAATTATCATCAGTACAAATTGTGCACTCACTATTTCATCAGTAAGGGAGAATAGTCACATCCAAATGATAAAAGCAGGAGTGAGATTGGAAAAGGTTTCTGTTGTTTTGTTTTTAATTTCTACTTACCTTGAAAAGAATAATCACCAATGTTCAACATCATTGTTCAACTAGCTGGAAATGATTCCCAAATCTTAATTATGTAGTTGGTATTTTCCTCATTTTTTTTTATTGATGCTTTGTGTATTTCATACATCATTTTCCAATTCAGTTCAGGCATATATCCCCTTCCCTTCCCCCCACCTCACCCCTACCCATCCCAAATCATGCATTCTGCTGTAACTTTTCTGCATCTTTCTTTGTTTTGTTTTGTTTTCATTTTTTTAACAATAAGTGATAATTTGTGATTACAAGCATCCTTCATGTAAAACCAATTTGCGAGCAGTTGTGCCCAAACCCACACAGCTCATGGGTCCCACCATCCAGCAGGGGGGGGCTTGTATGTTCAATCAAGTTGATCAAATGAGTGTCCAGTCTATATTGTAGTTTCACCATTCACCCCAATCGCAGCCCTTACATTCTACCGCGCCCCCTCTTTCGCAGATTGTTCCCTAGGCTTAGAAAAGGGGCACAGGTGGAGGAGAAGCAAAAAAGTCTACTTTCTCTGGAGCTGTTGTCTTGGTCTCTAGTCAATTCTGGCTGTTTACTTTCATGGGCTGCCAGCTTGTCCAGGCATAGCCTTTCAATCCTACTAATGAAGCACATGCAATTAGATATATAGGTATTTAAACAGTATAATATATAGCGTTTCGATCCTACTAATGAAGCACACGCAATTAGATATATAGGTATTTAAACATTACTAATTGTTATGGTAGGTTACTTTGGTATAGACACAGATGTTTGGATGGTATGTTAATCCATGAATTAAATTTTCTTCTGTTAAGTATGACAGGGTCTTCGTGTGGTTTATAACATTTCCTAACCATTAGAGGATGGTATTTTCCTCACTTTTAATGGTATTCCTTATTTCCTACTTCTATGTTTTCTTTATTTTTGGAGGAAAGGTTTATTTTATTTCTTCTTATTCTTCCAAGGCACAGTCATCCTTCAGGAATATCAGGGCAGCAACTCAGGCAAGAAATTTGAGGCAGAGGCTGAATGCAAAACCATGGAGGAATGCTCACTGGCTTATTCCTTCTGGGCTATGCTCACCCTGCTTTCTTCTTTTTATTGAAGTTTTGTGCATTTCATAAAACATTTCTTAATCAAATTTAGACCCATTTCCCCTTCCTGCCCCCATCCTTCCAGAACTCATGTATTCTACCATACATGTCTTTCTTCTTTTTCTGTTTTTTTTTTATTATTATTTTTTTTAATTTTTGATGCAGAAGTTTACTGCTTGGGGAGTTTAATGGTTCAGTCAGTTTTTTGACCCAGGCTTTTCGTTGTTGTTGTTGTTCCTTCCATTTTTTTATTGCTCCAAAATATGCATATATACACCCCACACATATACCAAAATCATGAATTCTGAAAATAAACTATAGAGTAATTCCAAACCATGTTTAAGGATTCATGTTTTGATAACAGAGTTGTATGCAGGTAAACAATAAAACACTACTTTACATTCCTACATTGTGTATCAAGTTCATGAGAATGATCAGGCATTATAGGTACTAAAAATAAGAAAGAAAAAAAGAATTATTCAGTTTGCTTTGCAAATAGATTTGGTGCTAGTATCCACAAATGAAAGACACCATACATCATTTGTTTTTCTGGGACTTTGTTACCTCACTTAGCATAATGGCTTCTAATTCCATCCATTTACCTGGAAAATTCATGATGTTGTCTTTTTTACTGCTGCATAGAATTCCATTACATAGTTGTACCACCTTTTTCTTTATCCACAAGTCAGCTGAGGGACACTTGGGTTACTTCCATATCTTTGCTATTATGAAGAAAGCTGCAATAAACATAGATGTGCATGTATCTCTGCATTATCTTGGCCGGGTGTCGTGGCGCACACCTTTAATCCTAGCACTTGGGAGGCAGAGGCAGGCAGATCTTTGTGAGTTCAAGGCCAGCCTGTTCTACAGAGTGAGTTCCAGGACAGCCAGGGCTACAGGGAGACCCTGTCTCGAAAACGACCCAAAAAAAAAAAAAAAAAAAAAAAAAAAAGATGACTCTTATGGGTATATATACAGGAGTGATATGACTGGGTCAGGTGGTAGGCTCATTTTAGTTTTTTGAGTTCTCCACACTGCTTCCCATAGTGGTTGTATGAGTTTACTTTCCCACCAGCAGTGGATGAGTGTTCCCCTTTCCGCACAACCTCTCCAGCATTTGGTGTCTTTTGTTTTCTTGATCTTAACCAGTCCTATTAGAGTGAGATATCTTACAGTAGTTTTAGTTTCCATGTCCTTAATTATTAAGGACACTTTTTAAGATGTTTCTCAGTCATCTTTACTTCTTCATTTGTGAAGTCTCTGTTCAGCACTTTACTCCATCTTTTGAGTGGTCATTTTTTTTCTTGCTCTTTTGTTTTTTGAGTAGTTTATATAATCTGGATGTCAATGCTCTGTCAGATGTATCACTGGTGAAGGTTTCCTTCCACTCTGCGGGTTTTCTCTTCACTTCTTTAATTGTTTCTTTTGGTATACAGAAGCTTTTGGGTTTAATAAGTTCTGATTGTTAATTGTTGACCTTTTTTCTGAAAAACTGCTGTCTTATTTAGAAAGTCTTTTCTTATATCTATGTCTTGTAATTTACTGCCAATATTTTGTTCTATATTTTAAGAGTTCCAGGTTCCACACAGAGCTCTTTGGTCCATTTGGAGTTGTTTTTATACAGGATGAGAGGTAGGGGTTTAATTTTATTCTTCTACAAGTGGTGATCAAGTTTTGCCAACACCATTTGCTGAAGATGTACTCTTTCCTCCATTGAGACTTCTTGGCCCTTTTGTCAAATATGATGTGGCTGAAATTGCATGTGCTCAGGTTTGTATCTTCAATTTTGTTTTATTGATCTACTGGTCTGTTTTGTGCCAATACCAGGCTGATTTTATGACTATAGCCCTGTAATATAGTTTGAATTCTGGTATAATTGCCCCCCCCCACACACACACACTGCCCCTCACATTGCTCTTTTTGTTCTGGGTTGCTTTGGCTATTCTGGGTCTTTTGTTTTTCCATGTTAACTTTAGGATTTTTTTTTCTAGATCTGTGAAGAAGCTCATGGGGATTTGAATTGGGATTGCATTGAACCTTTATATTCCTTTAAGCAGGAGGTTATTTTTACTGTATTAATCCTTCCAATCCATGAGCATGGGAGGTCCTTCAATCTTCTGGTGTGTTCAATCTCCGTCTTCAGGGATTTAAAATTTTCATTGTAGAGAACTTTAGTATCTTTTGTCAAGAGTAGGGATAGGCTGCAGCATTGTTGGGATCCTGACATTAAGGGGAATGCTTCTAATTTTTCCCTTTTTAGAATAATGTTGGCTGTGGTTTTGTTGTATATCACTTTAATTATGTTGAGGAATGTTCCTTACAGTCCAATTCTCTATAGGACTTTAAACATCAAAGTCATATTGAATTTTGTCAAAGGCCTTTTCTGGATCAATTGAGGTGACCATATGTTTGTTTTTGTTTTTGTTTTTTATCTTTCAGTCCATTTATGTGCTTTATGACATTTATTGATTTATATATGTTGAACCATCCTTGCATCTCTGGTATGAATCCAACTTGATCATGATACATGATCTTTTTGATGCCTGCCTGTATGCAGTTTGCAAGGCTTTTGTTGATAATTTTTCATCTACATTCATTAGTGAAATGGGTCTATAGTTTTCTTTTTTGGATGTATCTTTGCCTACTTTTGGTATTAGAGTAATGCTGGCTTCATAGAAGGAATTTGGGAGATTTCCCTCTATTTATATCCTCTTAAATAATTTGAATAAAAATGGCTGTAGGTCTTCTTTAAATGCCTTATAGAATTTTGTCGTGAATCAATCTGGGCTTGGGTTATTTTTTTTAGTTGAGAAGGTTTTTCTTTTTATTACAGTTTCAATATCCCCATATATTTTGGGTCTATTTAAGCTGACAATGTCTTCTTGGTTAAACTTTGCAGGTTTCCATTATTTAAGATATTCGTCCATTTCTCTTAGGTTTTCAAATTTAGTAGAGTATAGGTTTTTTTAAATATTCCTATATGATTGTGTGGATCTTTTATTTAATTTGCTGTGATGTTTCCCTTTTCATCTCTAATTTTACTGATTTAGATTTGCTCTTTCTTTTGGTCAACTAGGCTAAGGTCTATCTATCTTTTTTATCCTTTCAAAGACCCAGCCTTTAGGTTAATTGATTTTTATTGTTTTTTTTTTTTTTTTTTTTCTTTTGTTTCTGTTTCATTGATTTTTGCTCTGATTTTTGTTATTTCTTCCTGTCTGTCAGGTTTATGATTCATTTCTTGTTGTCCCTCAAGTGTTTTCAATTGCAGTGTTAGGTCATTTATTTGTGCTCTTTCTGTTTTCTTTTTTTTTTCTTTTTTTGTCTTTTTTGAGACAGGATCTCCCTGTAGCCCCCAGCAGTCCTGGAACTCACTCTGTAGACCAGGCTGGACTTGAACTCACAAAGATCCACCTGCCTCTGCCTCCCAAGTGTTAGGATTAAAGGTGTGGGCCACATGCTCGGCTCTCTGTTTTCTAAATACAGACACTTAGTGTTCCATAGGTTTTGCTGTGTTGTATTGTCCTTTTCGTTTAGTGCCTAGAATACTTTTATTTCTTTTGGGGCCAGGCAGCTGGGAGTCTGAGTGCTCCTCCTGGTGTGGGCGAGACCTTCCAGAGGTGGGTGCCAGCCACTGGTGGTCTGTGGGGCCTACCTGGGATGGGGCGTGGCCACTGGTGGACACCCCGTTCTGGGTGGTGTTCTCAGGGCCTTCCAAGTTGGGGGCCAGCTGTTTGTGTCCCACCTACTCTGCATGGTTGAACGGGGCTTTCTGGGTATGGGATTCAGCATCTGGTGATCACAGGGCCTTCCCAAGGTGGGGGTCGGCTGCTAGAGGACCACCTGCTCCCTCAGCCTGCTTTCTTATACAATTTGCCTGGAGGTGATGTTTCCCAGAATGGGCTGGGCCCTCCAACATCAATTAACGATTAAGAAAATTCCTCAAAGATATGGGCACTAGCCACTCCAATGGGAGAAATCCCTCAGTGAGTCTCCCTATATTCAAATGTGTCACTTTGACAACTCTCTATGTTTTCAAAGGATACAGTGAACCCCTGTGTCTTCATTCTTGTATTTTTTTTTTAATTTTTCACCTTTTTGTATCATTATTACTATTATTGATCAATTACTCAAGAGTGAACTTTGTCATCTCTGGTCCTATTGACAGTGTAGGTATCCAATTTTATTTTCCTTCCATTAAAAGGTTTTCTTTAAGTACTTCTGACATTGAATACAGTTTCTGTTAGTTCACAGTTACTTAAGAATGTCTTCATTTTCCCATGTTCCTGGATATCTTTCCATTGGCTGTGGAACTCTGTGACACCTGTTGCTTCCAAAGCAGATCCAGTGTCATTCTAATTGCTGGTTTTTATGAGATATGTCTTTCCTCTGACTACTTTCCCATTTTTCTGTCGATAGTTCTTTTTTTGTTCCCATTTGATTTTATATTATATATATTTTATATTATATATGCATATATACACTTCACGCATAAATCAAAATTACAAAATCTGAAAATAAACTATAGGTTAATTCTGAAGCATATTTAGAGATTCACAGTTTAACAGTAAAGTTGCATGCAGATAAAAAGAAGTATAACTTTACATTCTCTCTTTTTTAAGAATATGAATATTAATATTCCTATATGATAGCACACACCATAGGATTACAAAAGGATAAATTATGAATGGTTGTAGCCTGTATCAATGAAAAGAGAAAATATTATTTTATGAAATATTTTTAACTGTTACATATATATTTTTTTTTACCAAAAGCTGTCATGTTTTCCCCAAGGAAGTGCTTGAAGGTTGCTCCTTGGCAAACCCAAACAACCATCAATCCTGTCCCTGTGCTCCACACTGGGGTCCCTCCCCACAATCGTCACCCAAATGAGGTCCAGCAAATGTGTGTCCTGTCTTGATCTTCCTGCACTGGCCTTCATGACATAGCATGTGTAGTCAAACAATGGCAGTCTACACTCTGAAGAGGGTGAAATCCCAATAGCCACTCACTCTACAAACTGGATATTTATTCTCTTTATATTTAAATTAATTAATTAATGGGAATTATTTATGGGAATTAATTATGGGAATGCCAACTGCCAATTATAGCAGAATTTACTCTTAGGCTGGTATGCTATGGGATAGGAAACTCACTCAGCATCTACCAATCTAAATGCTTTAATGTCCAGTTTTGTCTTGATTTGCTCACTCTTCTGTACATAGCACAGGTCTAATTATCCTTCAAATTGGAAATATTTTCTATGGGTTTTTCTTCAAAGAAGATCAAAGTGGGATTCTCACAATTTCAACTGAAACAAACAAACAAACAAACAAACAAACAAAAAAACAGACAAATGCACAGAGAGATAATCATGCCTTGTTAAATAGAATATTAATTAAATATTAAAACTTTCCATCTACCTGCCTAACATTCAGGGCATTCATCTTGTGAATGTCTATATTTGGAGGAATGAGAAGGAAGTAGAGAGGTTACCCTCTCTAATCAGAATTTACATAAGAGAAAGAATGAAGCAATGAAATAACAGATGAGTAACATGAAATGTTATTAAGATTCTATATAAACTCTATTGTATGAACTTGCAAGTCAGCATCCCTACAAGTTGGCCCAGAGTAGCCTGCATGACTCTGTGAAGGTAAAACCTAAGTGGCAACGGAGCCTCCAGGAAACCAAATATACCAGGACCATAGGCTACCCATCAAGAATGCAGATAAGCACACCCGAGAGAGAGGCTATAATGTGGGACGTAACAGAGCCAGAGGGATGGGGCCTCACAAGGCACTGGAAACTCAGACTATGATCTCCAGATGTCAAACATGGAACAGCAGGATACATTCTTCCACAACATCAGTTTTGGTTTTGCTTTGGTGTGATCATTCCTTGCTGTGTGCCTGTCCGTCCCTCTCAAAATGGAAATGTGTATTCTGTGCCACTGTATATTGGAAATATGTAACCTATTTTTAATGTTAAAAGGAGCTTAAGATTAAGATTGCCTTTAGAGGGCTGGAGAGATGAATCCGTGGTTAAGAGAACCTACTGCATGTGCATGACTCACCCCCCAACACACATACATACATACATACATACATATTTTAAATAATAATAAAATAAAAGTTTAAAAATATCTTTAGTTCTTTCAGGATTTAGAAATCGTATTGAAATTCTTGAAGAATAGGGAAAGTTTTGAAATTGAATTCAATGTCTTTTGCCTTACGAGATGACCATAGGTTATGGAGAAAAGGTGTAGATCATAGCATAAAAGTGGCATATTTGTGCATCAAGTTGACAAGGAGTGGACTTGTGATACTTAAGTTTGATGGTCAACTTGACAGGATCTACAATCCTTTAAGGGTTGGCCTATGGATGTCTGTGAGAGATTACTTAGATTAGATTGATTGGAGTGGGAGGATTTACCCTAAACCTTGGTCACATTGTTCCTTGGACTTGGGATCCAGAGTGAATTTAAAGGAGAAAAACAGGCTGAAAACAAACATAGCTCACTCTCTTCTCCCTGACTGTTGATGTTATGTGGCCACATGCATCTTATTGGTGTGGCCATCTTTCCCTACCCCAGCCCCAGCCTGATGGATGGTATCCCCTGGAATTGCAGGCCAAAATAAACCATTTCTTCCTGAAGTTACAGAAATGAAGCAAATAACTAACACATATTAAGAAAAACTGAAGTAGTTAACTCCAAAGAAGATTTTCTTAATGTAAAGATTATTTGATTGAATAAAGGAATAAAAATTATAATAATTTATATGACATAATGTAAGGATGACTTGCAAATAGTATTATAAGTTGGTTCTTTTAGATTAGTTCTGTATAAAGTGTTCATTATAAAAACTAAATTAGATAGCCACATAGGAAGTTAATGTTATTCAAATAAATGCTAACAAACTGCAGAAAGAAAGGGGAAAAGAAAAAAAAAAAAAAAAAAGGAGAAGAGAGGAAGGATGGAATAAACAAAAAGAAATAAAAAGGTGGAAGAAACCTTAAACCTCTGGCTGAAAACACAGTCTGTGTGACTAGAACAGGCAAATGTCATTCCTTGGTCCATTATTTACTTCATGGTGATCTTCCCAATGTCATCACTTAACTGCATTGACTTTTAGGGCCCTATTGATAGAATAATTCATATTATCATGTAAAAAATATGAAATCTAAGACATCCATTTCTGTATAATATTAGCTCTGTAAGGGATTATTTTTGTTTAGCATGGATTCTAGTGGAAATATGAGAATTCAAGTCCAAATTCTCATCTAAACACATTTACCAGAATATTTGTATGTCATAGACTTTAATTTGCTCATAATTTATATAAAATTATCTAACTATTAAAGGACTTTATTTGATCATATGAGAAAATAAATAAAATCTAATCATAGAATTGTTAATTTTATATGTCACATGTAAAATATAAGTGTTTAGAGAAATTTTAACTTCTACATTCACGTTTACATATATCTCATTTATAAGTTTAAACACCATAAATGCCTTCTGTGATTCACAGAAATTTCAAAAACTTTTAACAAACAATATTTATCATCTCTTTGCTCTTTCTTGAATAGATTCAACCATTTTTAATATATTATCAGATTATAGCATTACTATTTCTAAGAGTGTTCCTATTCTTCATTGAGTATTATATAAACAATATTTTTGCTATCTTCCACTAATCTCTAATAATCTTTTGTTTTCCTGTGTTTCATTCATTATCACCCTGTGGCACAAGATGTCCTGGAAATTGTTATGTATACCATGCTGACATCAACTACTCAGATCTCTCAAGGATCTGTCTGCCTTTGCCTCCAGACTGAGATTAAAAGCAAGTGCCAACACACCTGGCTGAAAGACATGTTTTAATTAATTGTTTTACTTTAAGCACACAGAAAAATGCCAGATATCCCACAGCATGTGATAAACTAATATTTTGATGAAATTAAATCTTGGTTATCATCATAATATTTACATAGTTTGCTGATTTAAAAAGGTTCCCTTCTTTTGGGTGGGACCCAGGCGCTGGGCCAGAGGGTCTGGAGAGTCGGGACAGGGCCAGAGCGGCTGCACCCTTGGGCGGGCTACCCAGAAGTCACCTGGGCAAGTAGCTTTGGAGCTGGGTTTTTCCCAGGTCTGAGGCCTTTTGGGCGGGACCCGGCGCTGGGCCAGAGCGTCCGGAGAGTTGGAACAGGGCCAGAGAGGCTGCACCTTTGGGCAGGCTACCCAGAAGTCACCTGGGCAAGTAGCTTTGGAGCTGGGTTCTTCCCGGGTCTGAGGCCTTTTGGGCAGGACCCGGGCACTGGGCCAGAGGGTCCAGAGAGTCAGAACAGGGCCAGAGTGGCTGCAACTTTGGGAAGGCTGCTGGGGCACAGGCTAGATCAGGCATATATATTCCCCCCCTGCCATCGGTGAGAATCCAAGTGGACTCTTTTTTTTTTTTTTTGAACCTTTAGAACAAGAAGAGAAGAGTGCTTTGGCTTCCAATATCCAATATAGCAAAAAAATTGAAAGTAGACAAGTCCATACTCCATAAACAAGGAGCAGGAAAGGGAACAAAATAAAAAAGGCATCTGAAGGAGGAAAGCAAAACCATCCGCTATTTGTGACCTAAACCACAAAAGAGAAGCCCACATGCCAGGGACACAATGAAGGGACAACATGGGAAAGGCACAGGATAATCCTGCACCAAGCTCTACCAAACCTGTAGGAGACAGCTACAATGGGAACCCCTTGGAGGAGACCCAAGGAACAGACCTTAGAGGAATAATTGCAGACCTATGCAGAGAAATTAAAGAACATAAAGAGGAATTCAGAGAACTAAAGAGAGAGAATGAAAAACTCAAAAAGGACCTAGAGGGATACAATGACAAACATCAGAAAGAACTAAAGGAACAGATTGACAAACTCCGGAAAGAACTAGAGGGAGAAAAAAATAAAGAATATAGAGAACTAAAGAGAGAGAATGAAAAACTCAAAAAGGACCTAGAGGGATACAATGACAAACTTCAGAAAGAACTAAAGGAACAGATTGACAAACTCCGGAAAGAACTAGAGGGAGAAAAAAATAAAGAATATAGAGAACTAAAGAGAGAGAATGAAAAACTCAAAAAGGACCTAGAGGGATACAATGACAAACTTCAGAAAGAACTAAAGGAACAGACCAACAAACTCCAGAAAGAACTAGAGGGAGAAAAAAACAAACTCCGAAAGGAAGTAGAAACACTGAAAAAGGAAGCCAACCAACGAAGTAAGGAGCACCAAGAAGAGATTGAGAAGCACCAAGAAGAGATTGAGGAGCTCAAAAAGGAAATGGAAGTACTAAAAAAAACACAGGATGAAATGAAAAAGGAATTAGAACACACATTCAATCAAGAAGAAAGGAAAGGAAAAAGCCTCAGAAGTAGAATGGAGGAAGCAGAACAAAGAATATCAGATCTGGAAGATAACACAGAGCAATTAAAAAGCTCAAATAAAGACTATGAAAAATTTAAAAATACACAAACGTGGAACAACCAGGAAATATGGGACACTATGAAAAGGTCAAACGTCCGTATCATAGGAATAGAGGAAGGAGAAGAATCTCAAGAGAATAGTATTGATCAGATCTTCAACAGAATAATAGATGAAAACTTCCCCAAACTAAAAATAGACAAACCCATTCAAATACAAGAAGCACATAGGACCCCAAACAGACAAGATCAGAAAAGAAACACCCCACGCCATATTATAGTTAAAATGCTAGATGCCCAAAATAAAGACAAAATTCTGAGGGCTACAAAAGAAAAACAAGTCACATACAAAGGGAAACCCATCAGAATTACAACTGACTTCTCGCCTCAAACCATGAAAGCAAGAAGAACATGGAGCAAAGCATTCCCAGTGTTAAGGGACTACGGATGCCAACCCAGAATACTTTACCCAGCAAAAATGTCGACTATACTTGAAGGAGAGAGAAAAATCTTCCATGACATAAACAAGATGATGGAATACATGTCTGGAAAACCAACTCTTCATAAAATACTTGAAGCAATTCAAAGGGCAGAAGAGAGGAGCAACAATCCTCAAACACCTAGGAAAAGAAACTAATAAAAACATAACCATAGGAGCAAAATCAGAGGCTAGAAGTCCAAATGGATAATAAAGTGAAAGGAAGCAACATCCATCTTTCAATTATAACCTTAAATATTAATGGGCTAAACTCCCCAATCAAAAGGCATAGACTGGGAGAATGGATTAGGAAACAAAACCCATCTATATGCTGTCTACAAGAAACCCATCTCAATTTCAAGGATAGGCACCAACTTAAGGTGAAGGGATGGAAGAAAGTATTCCAAGCAAATGGTACCAAAAAGAAAGCAGGTGTGGCTATTCTAATATCAGACAAAATAGACTTCAAAGCAAAAGAAATCAAAAGAGACAAAGAGGGCCACTACATCTTTATTAAAGGAACAATTGACGATGAAGATTTCACAATTATAAATATATATGCACCAAACACCGGTGCACCAAACTTTATAAAGACAATTCTTCAGGATCTCAAGGCACAGATTAACCCCAGCACACTAATACTAGGGGACTTCAATACCCCATTAAGTCCCCTAGACAGGTCAACAGGACAAAGGATAAACAGAGAGACATCCGAACTAAATGACACAATACACCAAATGGACCTCACAGACATCTATCGAATATTTCACCCAAACACCAGAGAATACACTTTCTACTCAGCACCTCATGGAACATTCTCCAAAATAGACCATATACTGGGACACAGGGAAAAACTCAACAAATATAAAAAGATTGAAATAATCTCATGCATTCTATCAGACCACAGTGCAATAAAACTCAATATCAACACCAGAATAAACCCTACAACCTACAGGAACACATGGAGACTAAACAACACTCTCCTGAATAATGAGTGGGTCAAGGAAGAAATAAAGAAAGAAATAAAAACATTCCTGGAACTGAATGACAATGATAAAACAACACAGCAAAATCTATGGGACACTTTAAAAGCAGTCCTAAGAGGGAAGTTTATAGCTCTAAGTGCCTACATTAAAAAAACAGAAAGAACACAAGTGAATGACCTAACACTGCAGCTAAAAATACTTGAGAAACAACAACAAATGAACCCTAAACGGAGCAGACAAGAAGAAATAACAAAAATCAGAGCAGAGATCAATGAAATAGAAACAAAGAAAACCATACAAAAAATCAATGAATCCAAAAGCTGGTTCTTTGAGAGAATAAACAAGATAGACAGACCTCTAGCCCAGTTAACCAAAAGAAAGAGGGAACAACTCCAAATCAACAGAATCAGTGATGAAAGGGGAAACATCACAACAGACAATGAAAAAATCCAGACAATCATACGGGACTACTTCAAAAACTTATACTCTACTAAGTTTGAAAACCTAGAAGAAATGGATGAATATCTGAAATCCTGGGAATCACCAAAGCTCAACCAAGAAGAGATTGACAGCCTAAACAGACCAATAGTACAGGAAGAAATCGAAGATGTAATAAGTAGCCTCCCAACCAAAAAATGCCCAGGCCCGGATGGTTTCACGGCAGAATTTTATAAAATATTTCGAAAAGACATACAACCATTACTACTTAAATTGTTTAGAAGGATACAAACGGAGGGACTTCTCCCAGAATCCTTCTATGAGGCCAGCATTACGCTACTACCAAAACCAGGGAAAGATACAACCAAAAAGGAGAACTATAGACCCATCTCCCTAATGAACACAGATGCCAAAATTCTAAACAGGATTCTGGCAAATCGCATACAGACTCACATCAAGAAAATCATCCACCATGACCAAGTTGGATTCATACCAGAGATGCAGGGATGGTTCAACATACGAAAATCAATAAACATCATCAAACATATCAATGGACTGAAGGACAAAAACCACACCATCATTTCAATTGATGCGGAGAAAGCCTTTGACAAAATCCAGCATCCTTTCATGTTTAAAGTCCTGGAGGGAATTGGCCTAGAGGGATCATTCCTCAATGTAATCAAAGCCATATACAGGAAACCCACAGCCAATATCATCCTAAATGGGGAAATGACAGAAGCATTCCCCTTGAAGGTAGGAACTCGGCAAGGCTGCCCCCTGTCACCACTCCTCTTCAATATAGTGCTGGAAACCCTTGCAAGGGCAATAAGGCAAGAAAAGGAAATTAAAGGAGTTCTAATTGGAAAAGAGGAAATCAAGCTATCCCTTTTTGCTGATGATATGATTGTCTACCTAAGGGATGCTAAGAACTCCACCAGAAAACTCCTAGAAATGATTAAGAGCTTTGGTAAAGTGGCAGGATACAAAATAAATCTAGAAAAATCAGTAGCCTTTCTTTACACCAACAACAAGCAACTGAAGAAGGACTACAAGGAGACCTTCCCACTCACAATAGCCTCAAAAACAATAAAATACCTAGGAACAAACCTAACCAAAGACACCAAGGATCTCTACAACAAAAATTTTAAACCCCTGAAAAAGGAAATTGAGGAAGACATCAGAAGATGGACAAACCTCCCATGCTCATGGATTGGGAAAATAAATATAGTAAAAATGTCCATCCTACCCAAACTAGTGTACAGATTTAATGCAATCCCAATCAAAATCCCCAAGAGTTTCTTCACAGGCTTGGAAAAAAAAATCCTCAATTTCATTTGGAAAAACAAAAGACCCCGAATAGCCAAAGCAATCCTGAGTGAAAAGAGCAATACAGGGGGGATCGCTATACCAGACATCAAACTATACTACAGGGCTATAGTCATAAAAACAGCTTGGTACTGGCACAAAAACAGACCAGTGGACCAATGGAATAAAACTGAAGATCCAAACCTGAGCTCATACAATTTCAGCCACCTCATATTTGACAAGGGGGCCAAGAATACACAATGGAGGAAAGACAGCATCTTCAGCAAGTGGTGTTGGCAAAACTGGATCACCACTTGTAGAAGAATGAAATTAAACCCCTACCTCTCACCTTGTACAAAGGTCAACTCCAGATGGACCAAAGACCTCAATGTGAAACCCCAAACTCTGGAGGTGATAGAAGAGAAGCTTGGCAGCAGACTACAAGACATAGGTGTAGGAAAAGACTTCCTAAATCAGACAGCAGCTGCACAAGAAATAAGATCGACAATTGACAAATGGGACCTCATTAAACTCAAAAGCTTCTGTACATCAAAGGAAGCAATAAAGGAAGTGAGGAGAAGACCCACAGAGTGGGAGGAAACCTTCACAGCAGATACATCTGACAAAGCATTAATTTCCAGAGTATACAAGCTACTCAAAAAACAAAGAAGAAAGAAAACAAATGAATCACTCAAAAGATGGAGCAAAGATCTGAATAGAGACTTCACAGAGGAGGAATTAGAGATGGCCGAGAAACATCTTAAGAACTGTTCAACATCTCTGATAATTAAGGAAATGCAAATTAAAACCACTTTGAGATATCACCTTACTCCAATAAGACTGGCTAGGATCAGGAACACGAATGATACCAAATGCTGGAGAGGTTGCGGGGAAAGGGGAACACTCATCCATTGCTGGTGGGAATGTAAACTTGTACAGCCACTATGGAAAGCAGTGTGGAGAACCCTTAGAAGACTCAAAATGAGCCTTCCATTTGACCCAGTCATACCACTCCTGGGTATATACCCACAAGACACAACTTACTGCAAAGATACATGCACAGCTATGTTTATTGCAGCTCTGTTCACAATAGCAAAAAGCTGGAACCAGCCCAGGTGCCCTTCAACTGACGAGTGGATAGAGAAAATGTGGTACATGTATACAATGGAATACTATGCAGCAGTAAAGAGGGACAACATCATGAAATTTGCAGGTAAATGGATGGAGCTGGAAGACATTATGTTAAGTGAAGTAACACAGTCCCAGAAAAACAAACGACAAATGGTGTCCCTCATATGTGGATGCTAGTACCAACAACCCAGATATAAATATTTCTCATGGAGAGGGATGCATAGTAAAAGAACAACAACAGAAAGACTGCATCAGAAAATGGACTGAAATGGTGAATTGGGAAGGGGGGATGGGTGGGAGAGGGACACGGATGTATATTCAATCAAGGCATATTTAATTGATGTGAGTTCAGCAAGTACTCAGTTTCACCTAGACACTGTCTACAGGATACATGGTGTTTTAGGACTTAGTAAAAGTAAATATGTGTATATTAAACAACATTGGTTTACAGACTCTGATAAAAACGGTAATGCATCTGAGTTAAATGTAGATATAATTTGCTGTTGTCCACATTTGTTTTACACAAAATCTCTAGAGCAATAACTTTGGGATTGGCACATACAAATGTTCTCTATAATTTCTCTGTTGTACAGTATCACCTTGTAGCATTCTCTTTAAGATGATTTAAAGCAAAAATTAAGTTTGCTTCCCAAGTTAATCATATATAGTCACCCAAAACAACATGGGTGAATTTGATGAAATCTGTGCCTTGATTCCACCCTATAGTTATGTATAATACAACTGTCTTCTGGAGACTCATGGGTTAAAAAAAAAGGGGGGGGGGGGTACAGACAGACATGAAACCTTCTAGTCAAGAACCTTGCAATTCAAATCTTAAAACTAACTATGGGAAGAGATTTGTTTGTTCCAACAGGACAAAATGTCACCAACTTAACGGCTGAGAAAGAAAAGATACAGCTTTGCATTGAGTAGGATGTACCAAAAAGTGGCAACTGAAAGGTTGACCCGTCTGAACACTGAAAGGAAGAAAAGCCTCAGATTGCCATAAACATCGAACCCTTCTGTGGATCCTACATGTAACAACTATCTATAATGAGTCCTAATGAAACTTATACCTTCTAGGTGCAACAAAGGTTTTGATATGACTTTCTTGCCTCCCCCCCCATAGAACAAGGAGAAATATGACGATGATGATGTCATTTTCCAACTGTAAATTGGAGACAACTATTATAGAGGTAATCTCTTATAAAACCGGTAAAAATGCCTTCTTTAATTGACTAATAGACATAAGAACTGTGAAAAGGATTATACTCTGTTCAGAACCAAATATAATACTAAAGTCCTTGGGCTATGCACTTAGGCAAAGTATATTAATGCAGGAGCTCTGACATCAGCAATGGATTGTTCTACCAGGGGGATGTTGGCCAGGGGATCCAAGGCCCCACAAAAGGTAAGGGCTCCTTGCCCCTAAGTTGGGATACCTGCAGGAGGAGAGGCGATAAGACCCTGCTGCCGAAGACCTGACGTTAACATGGGAGGGATGTATTGAGACCGCACATGCAAGGGTACAGATGGCCTCTGGAATGCCAGAGAGTGTTCCCAAAGGCCACTAAACCAATAAAGCAAATACGGGTCTCCCTGAGTCAAGCAAGACTCCACCATCAGCACCAGCTACACTTCACCTGCCTGGAAATACTGTGCAGCAGAGGCAGCCATGTGCCTGTATATCCCAAATCTAATTGGCTGTTGGCTCTCTCCTTGGAGGAATAACCCATGGCTGATGCCACAAGCCTACATCCTCTACAGGTTAGGAGATGTCATAAGCCACAGTAAGACCCTGTTATATTTATCAGGGGGTAAAAATATAATTCATGAATTAACATATCATCCAAACATATGTGTCTATGCCAAAGTAACCTACCATAACTATTAGTGCTGCTTAAATACCTATATATCTAATTGCTTGTGCTTCATTAGTAGGATCGAAAGGTTACTCCTGAACAAACTGTCAGCCCATGAAAGGAAACAGCCAGAATTGACCAGAATCCAAGTCAACAGCTCCAGAGAGAGAGGACAGTTTTACTTCTCATCCACCTGTGCCCCTTTTCTAAGCCTAGGGAACAATCTGCGGAAGAGGGGGCGTGGTAGAATGTAAGGGCTGCGATTGGGGTGAATGGTGAAACTACAGCAATGTAGTCTGGACACTCATTTGATCAACTTGATTGAACATACAACCCCTCACCCCCTGCTGGATGGTGGGGCTGTGGGGGTTTGGGCACAACAGCCTGCAAATTGGTTTCATATGAAGGATGCTCATGGATCATCACTTATAGCTAAAAAATGGAAAAAAAAAACTGAGAGAATGATGCAGGACAGTTACGGCAAAATGCATGATCTGGGATTGGGTGGGGGTAGGGGGGAAGGGAAAGGGAAATATGCCTGATCTGAAATGGAAAATGATGTATGAAATGCACAAAGCACCAATAAAAAATAAATAAATAAATAAATAAATAAATAAATAAAAAATAAATAAATAAAAATAAATAAATAAAAAGGTTCCCTTAATCTGATATTTCCTCTAAATATGCTCCACTTTCTTACTGGCTATTTTCTTTGTCTCTACTTCATTGTATTCCATACTCTTCATCAACTATCCAAGTACATTATGGGCAAATAAAATGGTAAAGATAAAATTTCTTCAGATTGAATTTATAAGCCTCACTGGGCTGTAGTGATTACACACCATCATTTTTTTTCCTAACTCTAAACAGGACTAGATTGCTTAGCTTCTTGCTTGAGTAGACCATCCTCGGTTGTCCTTATCTAATTATTCAGTCTCTTCTTGCCCTCCAAGTATGGCTAGAAGCCAGTGTTGCTCCCCTCTTCCCCCCCCCATTAGGCTGTGTCAATCATCTCCTTTCCTTGAAATTATTTTATTTGGACTTTGGAGGGGGGGTAGTTTGGAGAGATTGCTCAGGAGTTAAGAGAGAACACTGGCTGTCCTTGCAGAGGACCTGGTTTCCAGTTCCAGAAACCAAGTGGTGACTAACAACAGTCTATAACTCCACTCCCCAGGCATCTGATGCCCTCTTCAGACCACCTTGGACATTGCATGATATGGGTGCACTTACTTTTAAGAATTAAAAACTTTGGAAGATGGATTTGTATGTCTGTATTTCACTTCCACTTACACATATCCAACAGCATACCCATTTAAAATTTTAATATTACCTTTTTTTTACTGCCAAACACGATGTACTACTAATGATTGCATTTTCTTTTAAAAAATATACTTATTATTTTTATTTTCTATGTATGAGTGTATTATTTGCATGTATTTAAGTGAATCCAGGTCATGCAACACCTACAGAGGTCAGAATAGGGTGCCAGATCCTCTGGACTTGACATTATTAACAGTTGTTAGCCCCCATGTGAGTGCTGGGATTGTGCCTGGATCCTCTTCAAGAGCAGCCAGTACTCTTAACTGCTCTTAACAGCCATATCTCCAGCCCCAGTATAGTACTTTTAATGAAAAGCATTTTCCTTGTTTTCACACTCAAAATTCTGTATTTATTGTATTTATTTGTATTTTGTATTTATTATTATTTCTCAAATGGGGCTCATATCTACTACTGTTCTCAATTGCACAGGTCACCATCACCCACATGTAACTGAAGTCATATGATGTTTATACCCCCAATCTTTCAATGAATGTGAATTGATGTCATGCTTTTGCCCTATAAGTTCTGTGTAGTCCTGACACTGACTTCCTTGTGTATATGTATGATATGAGTGGTTATGCATGTGGAGGCTACAGGTCAGCAACTGGAGTCTTTCTCAGTGATGCATGACATTAATTTTTGAGACCAGGTCCTTCACTCAGCCTGGAGCTCTCATTGCCAAGTGAGCTCCCAGGATTGCCCTGTTTCTACTCTCACTGGGGATAGTGCAGGAATTATAGGCATGTTCCATTTCATCTGGGTCACATATATTTCATTATTAATCATTATTGCAACTTTAATAAGATGACAATGAAATGCCTTACTTGCCTTTCATTATGTCTGAATACTTTCCAATTTTTCAAACCAATTCATGTTGAATTTGCCACATAGAATGAAAAAATTGAATCCAACACTTTTCAAAAGATAAATTAAAAATAAACAAAGAAACAGAAAAATATCTATGATTCTGTGACCTGTGAGGCTGAGTCACTTGTCATAAGCTAACAATTTTATATTACTTATTCCCTGTCATATGGTCTCATGTACTGCACTGCTCCATATATACATTTAAAATACACACACACACACACACACACACACACACACACACACACACACATTTTTTTTCATTTTATAAATCACTGGATAAACCACAAGTGAATTCATCACATTCAATCATCCTCAAAATTAATATATTCTGTAACAGTGAATAAAGTTTCTAGTATGCAAAATATATTGACCCACTATTCTGTGTCACACCATCTTAATTAAAAGATGCCCTACTCATTTACCTGAATAATCTGTAAAAAAAGAGTCAGGGGGATCTTTTTGAGACCGGGTCTCCCTGTAGATACATCTGGTCTGGAACACACTATGTAGACCAGGGTAGCCTCAATTACACAGATATCTGACTGTCTCTGCCTCTGAGAATGCCAGGATTAAAGATCTGAGCCACTATGCATGGCCAAGAAAATGGGTCTTTAATCAATATAAAAAGAGATGTTTACATTGAAAGACACTTTTTGGGAGAAGAAGGTGTCTTTGGTTGTGTGCCAGTCATCTTCCTCTGGTTAATGGCAGTGCATTTTTGTTTCTACTCTTCCTCTAAAGCTGTCACATTGCACTTAGCTGAAGTATGAAATGGAGAGTTCAGAAGAACATCTTCTTGGGAAGCAATACTCTCACAGCACACTGCACATGGTTGTGTTATATCAGGGAGATGCATTTCTTAGTTGTGGGTTTCAATTATACCTTTGACCCATTCCATATCTTCTGTAACTCTGTGCTCCTATACACGGTACCTATGTATGAATTCATTTTCTAAAAATAATCTTTGAGTGCTAGGGTATGTCACATGCCTTTAATCCTAGCACTGTGGAGGCAAAGACAGGCAGATCTCTGCGACATAAAGGCCAGCTTGGTCTTCATAGTGAGTTCCAGGCCAGCTAGGGTTACAGGGAGACCTTGTTTCAAAAATTAAAATTAAGAATAAAAATAATATTTTTATTTAAATTGCTAAGTTGTATATTTCCATAAGGCTTCCCATACATCTATAGTTTTACTTAACCCTTACTGTCCTTATCCTCTTATTCCCATCTCACTTAAACTTTTAACCTTCAGTTCCCTTCATTCTTTCTTTCATATGTGTGTTCTACTATCCACTTCAATTATAATTTTCCTTAGGTTGTGAGATAGTAGGTTTATGTATGCCTTTTCTGTAACAATCATTCAAATACAAAGATGATAGCAAAATTAACCAAAACATTCAGAGATTTTTTTTATTTCAACTAAACATTAGTTAATATCCTGTATACAACTTAATAAATACTTTACATACAATATTTTAAAATAATGTGCTGCTAGCCCAGGAAAAGGGCTCAGATGGTAAAAGTGATTGTCACACAAGCCTTAGTATCTAAGTGTGATTCTGTGAACCTACAATGCAAGGAAAGAGCCACTCTTGGAAACCATCCTCCATTCTTCAACTGAAAACTGAGGTACAGGTGTGCCCACACTTACACACACATACACAAACACATATACACACACAGTCATACAAACACATGTACACACTTAGACACACACGAGATGATAATAAATAAATTTAAATGTGTTGTAATATTCTTTCTGTAAATAAATCCTCTTTATAATCTTTCATAATATAAAATAAATTAATATAAATAAGAAAGATTTCTTTGAAAATATTCCATATTCACTCACATTTAAATTTGTAGATTATAGAGAAGATTATGGTACTAAACCAAGGTACTAAAATATTTAGGAAAACATAATTTAGGTAAACATAATTCCACACAATAAAAATACTTTGTTATAGTAATATTTTATTTATAAATTTTATTTATATTTTATTTATAAATTGTACTATTTGTAATAAGATAAGCAAAATATTTAATTTTATTAAATCCATGAATTACTTATATTCTTGGAATTACTAGATATTCTTTAATTTAAAGGTTATAGTGTCATAATTTTTACCAAATATTTATGATCACATTCTGATTATGTTTGTATATAAATATCCACCCTGATTTTTTTTAATTTTTAATGTGCTTCATACATATTCTTTCAGTCACCCTTAATCTTCCTTGGCACCCTCCTGTGTCCCTCCACTCCAGAGTTCACACCTTCTGTCATTTGTGCTGGAGTCCGTTGTGCCAAATTATTCTCCATGCTCATCCTCAGTGCCAGCTCCTCCCCTCAGCTCTAGTCAGCCTATCCAGAGTCTCTTTTCTTTTTTTTATGTATTTTTGTATGTGTATGAATGTACTGCCTGCATGTAGGTTTGTGCACCCGTGTTGTGTAATGCCGCGGAGGTCAGAAGAGGGTCTCAGATTCCCCTGGAACTGGAGTTCTCCTGGAATTGGAGTTAACAGACTGGTCTCAGCTGCCATGTGGGTGCTGGGGATTGAACCTGGGTCCTCTGCAAGAGCAGTCGGTGCTCTTAACCACTAGGCTATCTCTCCAGCCCCCCCCCCCGCCCCCGAGTCTCTTCTAAAGAAGGACAGGTCTTTCTCACCTGACCATCAGCTGCTGCGAATATTTCCTCAGCCAAGGTTGGGCTTTGCCAACCATTTCTACAGTTCTGTGCTGGGATTTTGTCCAGCTGAGCTTACATGAATGCTGTAGGTTTGTATGAACCGGGTTCCAGGAGCTTGTAGGATTCATTTCCATTTGGTTTAGCATCATCCACCCTGGCTCTTACAGTCTTTCTGCCCCCTCTTCTGCAATGTCCCCTGAGACCCGGGTGGGTGAAGCTTAGGCAGCCTGTCCATGGAATCACACTCTGTAGATTAGGATCTTCACAGCTTGGCCCTTTGTGGTTTTAGGTCTCCTGTTTCACGGAGAAGCTTCCTAAACTAGAGATAAGAGGTAAATACCTTCTTGGGTCCTTGTGTGTAGAGGTTGCACTGTAGATGTGTCACCTGAGCATGAGCCATTCACAGACTATGTTTGTGTGTCCAGTTGCAGGACTCTATGCTATTCTCATCTGGAGAAAAAAAAAAAAAAAGCTTATTTTCTGAATGGTGTCTGGGACATTTGTCTGAATATAAGAATACTTCTTTTAGAGTTAATAAAATGTTACCTTAGCCAGGGATGTGACTACCTTGTGGAATTGTCCAAGATCTATGACCTCTCCAGATGTGTGCATCTGGCTGTGTTAACAATGCCACACTTCACTTTCCTTCCAACTGGACTATCCTGATTTTTTATAACTAATACTACATTTGAAAATAAAAAGTTGTCAGGTGTGGTGTCGTATGCCTTTAATCCTAGCACTCAGGAGGCAGAGGCAGGTGGATCTTTGTGAGTTCAAGGCTAGCCTGATCTACAGAGTGAGTTCTAGGATAGCTGGGGCTACAGGGATACCCTGTCTCAAAAATAAAAAAAAAAAAAAAAAAGAAAGAAAAGAAAAATTTAAATATCAGCATAATGGTTAAATTTCAAGTAGATAATATTTAAATTATATATATAATATATTATATATTATATATATCACCATAAAAATGACTTTCCAAAAACAACCTGGAGATGATTCAGTATTTTTCCTGGAGGAAAATATTCAACTTCAATCAATTACATATCTTCAAACTACAGGTATTTGAATGCCAGGTATGAACATATGTTCCTTTTTATTCCTTTTATATGCACTTTAAGATATACCTGTGTGCAGAGCTACACTAAGAGATAGCTATGTTGAAAAAAACTATCATAAAATAAAAGCTTTCCAACACTGGAAACTGCATTTGTTTTGATTCTGCAGTGCTGAGAACCGAACAAAAGACCATATACATTTTAGGATAGTGCTCTACCCAGCCTTTAGCTGAATTCTAGAGCACTGCCTTGCATCTATGAATTTCTGAGTTGCTGCTCTGTAGTTTGATTCTTTGGTACATTGTACATGCATTCTCATTCTGGGAAGTGGTGCTGATGATACTACCTAATATTTCCATAACTTCTTGTTAGACTCAAATGAGAAAATTCATGTAAAATACATAATATGTTGCCCAATACATAAAAAGCAGAGAACAAATTTAAATTTTTACATTTCATAATCTTAATCACTCTGCTAAGTATAAGAAAATATTGAACTTATTTTCTGCACAGCTGCTGTCTGATTTAGAATGTCTTTTCCTACACCTATGTCTTGTAGGTTGTCAACTTTTTCTTCTATTGCCTTCAGGGTTTCGGGTTTCACTTTGAGATCTTTGGTTCATTTGGAGTTGATTTTTGTACAGGGTGAAAGGTAAGGGTTTAATTTTGTTCTACAAATGGTGATCCAGTTTTGCCAGAACCATTTGCTGAAGATGCTATCCTTCCTCCATTGAGGTTTTTTGGCCCCTTTGTCAAACATGAGTTGGCTGAAAGTTTGGATCTTCAATTTTGTTCCATTGGTTAACGGGTCTGTTTTTGTTCCAGTACCAGGCTGTCTTTATGACTATGGCCCTGTAATATAGCTTGAAGTCTGAGGGAAAAACAACAAAATAAAGACTGGGTTAAAGAATTGAATGATATGGTTGAACGCTGCTCCAAACAATAAGCCTCTGCAGGGGAAAACTTTGGAAAGACTGAGAGAATTCATCAATAAAAGTATTAAAATAAAGAAAATATTGAACTTTTGAAGCTATGGCTACTTGGCTTTTAGAAAAATTCTCAGTTTTATTTTTACTTTGGATTCACTGGAAAATACATGGAGAAACTATTCTAAAAACATTCATATGTGCACGATTTGAATGATTAAGGTAAACATATTCAAGAGCTGGGCTAATTTAGCATCTCATTCTAGCAAGTCTGCAGAAGAGACTCAATCTTCAGAGTGAAAACCAGAGGACTGTGAATAGATGAATTAATCTGAAGCAGAAGATATTTCAAGTCCTTGTCTTACTGTCGTAGCTAAATAGGAAACAGATATTCTTTTACTAGGAAGCTCTTATTTAAAATCCTTCAGATAACTGGTTTTTTCTTGGAGGAACTGTCTCCTGGGCCCAATAATTATGAAGTTCTTTCTACCCCGCAGAAAACACTAAGATTTCATTTTTTTAATTTTCTGTAGGTCACAAATATATTTGATATAAATAATCTGTGGTGCGTGGCTTTAATTCCAGCACTCAATAGGCAGAAGCAGGTGGATCTCTATGAGTTCAAGGCCAGCCTGGTCTACATAGAGTTCCAGGATAGCTGGGCCTGCAGGGAGACCCTGTCTCAAAAAAGACCAAAAAAATAAATAAATAAAATAAAAAGAATTTTAGTCTTGTGATTTTTTTAATTTTAGCCATATAATTATGTTCTATATACCATTTGTACTGTTTAATATTACAGTTTTTCATACATATTAGCATATTATCCTTCTAATTATGATTTCCTCTGTAGTAAAGAATAAAGTAAAAGTCTTGTTTGGTGTGTCTGTGTACTTTTCTTAGTATTTATTTTACATTTTAACTAATACAGAGAGCATGCAACACATCTAGCATAACTCAGAACATGGCGAACATTATCATTTCTAGTAGGGTGTTTTAGTCCTTCAGATCCATATACTCAATGAAATCATAAAATTAGCTTGGATGATACAAAACACTATTGAGTATAAACAATAAAGCTGTCATGAAAAATGGAAACTTCTTAAACAAAATTTAGGGATATATGGAGCCACAATAAATTTATTAATCATTATCTGACTATAATGGACATAATTCTCAATGATAGTCTTTGTTCTATAATTTTTTGACATTTTCTTCTTTGCCTTTTCAAATGATCATTGTACTTTTAAGAGGAGCCCTTTAAAAGAATGTTGAAGATCATTAAATACTAGACTGTACTCTAGTATGATCATCAAGAAAAAAACCACAAATATATTCAAAACTTTTATTTTCTCTCAAAATTTCCCATATTTTTCATAAATTGTTTCTATGAAACAGTAATTTCTGAAAATATAAGACTAAAACTCTGTTGCCTTTTTAAATTAAAATTTAAAAATGTTTTAGTCCAGATTTCCAATAAATTGTATTTTCAGAAGAAATCCTCATAAATATTTACCAGTTATACCTATCATAAATTATAACTTTTTCTGAAACTTTGTTAAATACACAAAGATGAAAACAACAATGTGATTTATTTTCTTCACATCAAGTATATTTAAACACACTGTAATGTAGGCAAATTATTTTGTCAAAGAAGAAATATATTAAAATCCACTCCTAGATGATCTAGCAAATCATTTAGTCTCACCACTGGTACAGAAAAACAAGGAAGTTTAATTTTCTTCCTGTGTTCTGCTTGACTCTTTCCCCACCGCTTTGCACACCTGCAGTATTATAATCTTGCAAATGCAAGTTACATCGCATTCACTCCTCTGTAACTTTTCCCCAATCAAAGCACATACAATAAAGAAAGGGTAACCATCTCCCATGGCCAAATCCCACCAACAGCTTATCAGCTCACTGTGGTGCCATACCATCCAATAATTTCAATGCAAAATATTCTTATAAATGGGTCCTGTCAGTTCTTTACACCATGAAAATCATTAGCAAGGATAATTAGCTGAGACTGTAGTGATGAATGGAGCTGCATTACTGATCAGTGTAATAAAGAACAGAAGCCTCTAATTACAGATATACAGCCTTGAAGCTACGGAGAAATGTAATTGAATGTTGCTGCCCAGATTCCACAAAGCCTAATACAAGTGTACAATTAGAACAATAAGGTCTTCCCACAGAAAATACTTTTGGGTCCAGTCCAGGTGTAACAAAATGTGCCCATCTGCATGGAATGGCTTGAATCTATCAAGCATTATGCCTGCGGAAAAACACTTAAAATTTAAATCCCCCTAAATATTTTGTTATATGCTCTCATAGTCCTAAGCCTTTTACCATATTTTGTGGAATTTCTTTGAAAGTTTTAAAAGAGTAAAGAATTTAATGGAACATATAGCATCTTCTGAATCCACAGTCATTTAAATTTCTTTATCATTCATACACAAAGAAGATATTTACTCAACTACAAAAATATTAAATTGTAAATCTATGTTATCAAAATTGTTGGAAGATATGAATTATGTAAGTCCTTTATTTTCATACCGAGTACTAGAATACACAGGCAAGAAAATAAACCTATAAATGAACACATGGCTCATCATTTAAGAGCATGTGCTGTTCCTGAGGAGAAGACCAGAGCTTGTTTGCTATCACCCAGGTCTGGCTAATCAAAACTCTTCTAACAACATCGCAGGGAGTCAAATGCATCAGTCCACCACATACAGCCAAAATCATGTGCATAAGCCCACATACAGACACATACACAAAAAGACACACACCAACATACCTGCACACACACAATCAAATGTGAATACACATAATTAAAGTACAACATATTAAACATCAAAGCATTAAACTTAAAGTGAGGGTTTTGGTCCTAATAACGGATTTTAGCATCAGCTTCCAGTGATCTTCATCAGCTGGAGACTTTGAATAAAATAAATGGCCTCTGATGTTTCAGATTGGTTCATTGAATCCTAAATAAACTATTTTATTGCTGTATACCTTATTAGGAGCTACATCTCTGTTGTGAATATCAATCTTGTAGATCATGAATATAAATATATATATATATATATATATAGATAGATAGATATAGATATAGATATAGATATAGATATAGATATAGATATAGATATATAAATTAAAATTTTGTTTATAATAAATAGCTTTCTTCATTGCTTTGTACACAGAATACTCTCACTGTGGAAGCTTGTTTATTCAATGAATCCATCATCTCTACCAGTTTCAGGATTTCAGGTTTTTATTTTATGTGTATGAGGTGTATGAGTGTTATACTTACCTATAGGTAGGTGCACCCGTGTCATGCAGTGCCTGTGGAGGACAGAAGAGGTCTCAAATCCCCTGGAACTATAGTTACAGATAGTTGTTAGCTGCCATTTGTGTGCTGGAATTCAAACCCAGGTCTCCTGCAAGCGCAGCCAGTGCTTTTAACCACTACATCATGTCTATAGCCCCAGCATTTCAGATTTTAGTGTTTGTTGTTGTTATTTTTCTTTAAAGGGTTTCCCTAGCCCACACTCAATATATAAAGAAGACTGGCTTCCACCTCACAGAAATCAGTTTGCCTGTGCCCCAGACTGGCCCCAATGCTTGTATTAAAGGTGTGAGTACCTCGTCAGGTCTCATTTCAGGTTTCAAATTAAGGTCTGTGACCCACATTGAATTTATTTCTTGCAGGGTGACAGAGTGGATCTAATTTCATTCTCATACAGGTAGAATCACAGATTTATCATACAATTTGATAAATAGGCTGGTTTTTTTCCATTGCATATTTTGGGAAATTTTGTCAAAAAAGACATACCATAGATTTGAAACTGTATTTCTTTTAAGGCTTCTATTCTGTTACATTGATTACATTGTCTATTTTTTCACAGTACCAAAATACTTATATGACTATAGCTCTGCAGTATAATTTGAGATCAAGCGTTGTCATATGTTCCACTCTGTTCTTTATGCCTGGAATTTTTCTATTAATTGTCCTTTGTAAATTTTTTCTTCCTCTGTGAAGACTGCTTTTGGGGTTTTAATGGGAATTACCTTGAATCTGTCGATTTCTTTAGCAGCTAACAACTATCTGTAATTATAGTTCCAGGGGATCTGAGACCTCTTCTGTCCTCCACAGGCACTGCATGACACGGGTGCACCTACCTATAGGTAAGTATAACACTCATACACATAAAATAAAAACCTGAAATCCTGAAGGCACTGAAATGCTGGGACTATAGACATTTTGTAATTTTAATCCTTTCAATCCAGGAGCACGGAAGGTCTTTTCATTTTCTAGTGAATTATTTGACTTCATTTTTCATCGTCTTTAAGTTGTAACGGTTTTCACTTCCTTGTTTAGGTTTTTCCAAGGTTTTGTATTTTATTTTGTAACTACTATGAGTGAGATATTTTTCTGAATATTTCATTATGTTCATTGTTGGTGTATATAAAGGGTACTGATTTTCTACATTAACTTTCATATCCTGTAATTTACTGAAATTTACTAGATCAAAGAAATATCTTATAGAGGCCTATAGGTTTTGTTTAAGTGTAGAATCATGCCACCTGTAAGTAGAGATAATTTTACTTCTTCCTTTCAGAAATGCAGTAATAGTTTTAAACTTAAATTTTCCCGTATGACGTCAGTGTATAAGTATGCATAAGCAGCTTCTCAGTACTATTTCATTCAGGGAAAACAAATTTTCTTGTAATTTAGATATATATGTTGAAATCAGACACAAATAATAAAAATTAAAGTTATTGTGTATAAGTGAGTGATTGCAGATGTTGCACAGTCTGAAAGAGGATTCAGATCCTTTGTCATTGGAGTTAAAGGCAGTGGTAAGCTACCCAACTTGAGTGTTTGGAACATACCTCAAACCCTCTGCAAGAAGTGTATGTGTTTTAACCACTGAGCCATCTCTCTAGTCATATTAGAGATTGTCACCACTTTCACTTGCATATGTGTTATGAAGCTATTTGATCTTTGAAAGGAAAAATGTGCTCTTATTACCAAAAGATTTAGTCATCAATATTGACATGTGTTTGTTCACCTAGCACATATTTAGTCATAGTGAACATTATGTACTCGGTACGGTAGGCTAAATGGGAAAAATAATAGTTATATACAAAAGAGATGATAAAAACCTTCAACTGACAAGTAATTCATTTACATTTTCTAGAAAAGTCCAAGTGATGATTTAAATGGATGACCACATGAATGCTACAGTGTTTCTATATTGACTTAATACCATTAGACCAATTCCTTGCCAATGAGGTCTAACAATGACAAAATAATGTTTCTTTGCAGTTTATTAATACTTATGTAAATCTTGTGTATTTATAATAAAATATATTGTTTATATGTGTGCAAGCTGGCCTGGAACTCGTTCTGTAGACCAGGCTGACCTTGAACTCACAGAGATCAGCCTGCCTCTGACTCCCAAGTGCTAGGATTAAAGCATGTGCCACCACACCGGGCTATCATCTCATTTTTTTAAATCATCTCATTTTTTTTTAATTTCTTCATATTTTGGCAATAAGGTTTCCATCAATATTATGTTGCATTGGTTATCATTGTATCTACCTCTTACCAGAAAACTTCTGTTTAAAATCTAACACAAGAAACTTTTGTCATCAACTTAGCTCTCTGCATTCTTTGTAAACCTTATAAATGAATTCATGCATTCACTGAGTCAGTTTTCTTTTTTTATTACCTACTTCATGCCATGTTAAACTGTTAGAATAAACTAATGATATGAAAGCTCTGGTCAAGCTTATCTCTAAACAGCAGAAGACATGTAATAAATAAGAACGTAATACATTAGAAACAGTAAGTTGATAGAAATGATGGGATATCATAAAGATCAAGAAGCAGAGTATGTATTTATGAAGAACAGTCTTTAAGTCAATGAATAGGAATCTACATTTAAAGAGAAACATGAAAAGTGGATAAATAGGAAGACAGAAGTTGATACCAAAAAACCTAAGAGAAAAACAGTTACATAGCATGTCCATGGATGATGCTTAATATCATGTCACTTAGTAAAGATTTAAGTATGAAATGATGACACTGGCAAGGATTGATTCCTGACGTTCTTCATTGAACTTCCATATTAAATGAGGGCTTTGTGTTTGTTCACAAAGCACAGTGTTTATATCTCAATTTCTTATTTTAATTAAGGTACGAAGTAACTGTCAAATTTTTACAGATATTTTTGGTTGATCATCCCCCATTCTAACCCATCCTTCCTGTTCCACTTTGACTCTTCCACTCCAATTGGTCACGTTTCCCTTTTTGTGTTGTATATAAGATCTGCTACCCTCAAAAATCACCATTAACTAAAGCATATTTTTCTGCTCTCGTGGTCTCCTTTAAAGTTTTATAGCTTATACCCACACTTGTATCACATCCATACACAGCTTACAGAGACACATACACACACACACACACACACACACACACACATACACACACATACACACATGCACATGCATCCACATATACCCACATGTATACAGACATATACACACTCATTAATTAAAACCTTGGACATGCGTATTATAGCATAATATAAAATTTCATATTTGTCTTCCTATTTATTTATTTTTAATCTTATTTATTTTTTATGTGTATGAATATACTGCCTGCATGTAGGTCTGTACACCAGTGTCATGCAATGCCACGGAGGTCAGAAGAGGGTGTTGGACTCCCCTGGAACTGGAGTTAAAGACGGTTCTCAGCCACCATGTGGGTGCTGGGGATCAAACCTGGGTCTTCTGCAAGAGCAGTAGGCGCTCTTAACCACTAGGACATTTCTCTAGCCCCATATATTTGTCTTCCTAAATATGAGCTGTCTCATCAGTTATAATTTCTAGATCTATTTTGTTGAAAAATCCATAATTTCATATTTTTCTTCACATTAATACAATTCCACTGCACATATGTACCACATTTTCACTACTTATTCACCTATTGTGGACACCTAAGCTGATTCCATTACCTTGTTATTGTGAACAGAACATGAAAACTATGTAAATTTAAGAATCTCTCTTGTGCGGTGTACAATATTCAGGGTATACATTCAGGAATGATATGGCTAGGTCCTATGTTAGTTATACTTTTAATTGTTGAGAAATCTCTATACTGATTTCCCTGGTAGCTGCACTGTTGCACACTGCCAGCAGCAGTAAACAAAATGTATTCTTCCTCTACACCCACTTCAGCATTTGTTTTCATAATTATAGCTATTCTGACTGGCTTGAGAGAGACTTTTCCATTTTTATTTTGTTGAATTTGATTTTCCCTGATATAAGCATGTTGAACATATTTAAAATATTTATTGAATATTTCTATTTCTCATCGAAACTGTCACTTTTTCCATTTACTGATTTTAAAATTTGGGTATTCATTTCATATTTAATTTTGAAGATTTGTTATCTATCTATCTATCATATCTATCTATCATCTATCTACCTACCTACCATATATCTATCATCTATCATCTATGTAGTTTTCTTATCTGTCACTATCTATCTATCTGTCATCATCATCATCATCATCATCATCATCTATCTTTTCATCCATCCTATTTTCAACTTAACACAAGCCAGAGTCATCTAAGAGGAAAACCGTGATTGAGGAGTTTCCTAGATCAGATTAACTTGTGGGCAGTCTTTTGGGGACTATCTGTGGGTGACACCATCTTTGGGTGAATGGTCTTGGATGGTATAATAAAGCTTTGAGCCAGAGAACAAGAAAGAGCTTAACTGAGAAATTAAGTTTCTTCCATGGTTCTAGCATCCAGCTTCCTGTCTTGACTTCCTGCCCTGACTTCTCTCAGTGATGTACTGTGACCCAGAAGTGTAAGTCAAATAAACCCTGTTATCTTCTGTGCTGCTTCCCATTAGAATGTTTATATCAAAGCAACAAAAATTAAATTAGAATATTTTACTACATATTAGTAACCATCTGTCTGAAGTTTATGTGGTTTTATTTCTCACTCTGTAGACTGTTGGCCCACTTTGATGATAGTTCGCTTTGCTGCACAGACATGTATTTTTTTTTCTTTTTGTAATTTTCTTTTTGCCTTTTAATTTATTTATTTTTATTTTTTAATTTATTGTTCTATATATATATATATAATATATATATATTAAGATTATGTTACAAATTGAATATAGACCCATGTCCCCCTCCCAACACCCCCACCCCATCAGATTCACCATTTCAGTCAGTTCTTTGATGCAGTCTTTTCTGTTGTTGGTGTTGTTGTTGTTCTTTCCAATATGCATCACTCCCAACAAGAAATATTTACAACTAGGTTATTGGTATTAGCACCCACAGATGAGGGATACTATTCCTCCTTTGTTTTTCTGAGACTGTGTTACTTCACTTAACATAATATCTTCTAGTTCCATCCATTTACCTGTAATGTTCATGATCTTGTCTTTTTTCACTGCTGCATAGAACTCCATTGTGTAGATGTACCAGATTTTCTCGATCCACTCATCAGTTGAGGGGCATTTGGGTTGGTTCCAGCTTTTTGCTATTGTGAACAGAACTGCAATAAATATAGCTGTGCATGTATTTCTGCAGTAAGATGAGCCTGAGCCTTGTGGGTATATACCCAGGAGTGGTATGACTGGGTCAGGTGGTAAGCGCATTTTGAGTCTTCCAAGCATTCTCCACACTGCTTTCCATGGTGGCTATACAAGTCTACATTCCCACCAGCAGTGGATGTGTTCCCCTTTCCCCACAACCTCTCCAGCACTTGGTATCATTTGCTTTCTTGATCTTAGCCAGTCTTATCGGAGTGATATGATATCTTAAAGTGGTTTTAATTTGCATTTCCCTAATTATTAGTGACCTTGAACACTTTTTAAGATGTACGGGGCAAGAAGTAGGGGTTTAATTTCGTTCTTCCACAAGTGGTGATCCAGTTTTGCCAACATCACTTGCTGAAGATGCTGTCTTTCTTCCATTGTGTCTTCTTGGCCCCCTTGTCAAATATGAGGTGGCTGAAATTGTATGTGATCAGGTTTGGATCTTCAGTTTTGTTCCATTGGTCAACAGGTCTGTTTTTGTGCCAGTACCAAGCTGTTTTGATGACTATAGCCCTATAATATAGTTTGAAGTCTGGTATAGAGATCCCCCCGCCCCATATTCCTCTTTTCACTCAGGGTTGCTTTGGCTATTTGGGGTCTTTTGTTTTTCCAAGTGAAATTAAGGACTTTTTTTCCAAGCCTGTGAAGAAACTCTTGGGGACTTTAATTGGGATCTCATTAAATCAATACAAGAGTTTGGGTAGAGTGGACATTTTTACTATATTAATTTTCCTAATCCATGAGCATGGGAGGTTTTTCCATTTTCTGATGTCTTTTTCAATTTCCTTCTTCAGGTTTTTAAATTTTTCTGTTGTAGAGAACGTTGTTATCTTTGTTCCTATTTTTTGTCTTTCAGTCCATTTCATATGTTGAACCATCCCTGCATTTCTGGTATGAATCCAACTTGGTTGTGATGGATGATATTCTTGATGTGAGTCTGTGTGCAATTTGCAAGTGTTTTGTTTAGAATTTTTTAACTGCCTTTTATTATTTATTTATTTATGTTTATGTGTATGAATGTGCTGTCTGCATGCAGGTTTGTGCACCCTTGTCGTGCAATGCCATGGATGTCAGAAGAGGGCGTTGGATTCCCCTGGAAATGGAGCTAAAGACGGTTCTCAGCTGCCATGTGGGTGCTGGGGATAGAACCCAGGTCCTCTGCAAGAGCAGTTGGTGCCCTTAACCGCTAGGCCATCTCTTAAGGCCCTTGTTTAGAAATTTTTGCATCTGTGTTCATTAAGGAGATGGGTCTATACTTCTCCTTTCATTGTATCTTTGCCTGGTTTTGGTAATAGAGTGATGCTGTCTTCAAAGAAGGAATTTGGGAGATTTCCCTCTGTTTGTGTCCTTCTAAACAATTTCAGTAATAATGGCTGTAAGTCTTTTTGAAATGTTTTATAGAATTCTGCCATGAAGCCATCTGGGCCTGAGATTTTTTTAGTTGGGAGGTTTCTTATTATATCTTCAATTTCTTCATATATTATGGGTGTGTTTAAGCTTTTGATCTCTTTGATCTCTTCTTGGTTGAGTTTTGGTGATTCCCAGGATTTCAGATATTCATCCATTTCTTCTAGGTTTTCAAACTTAGTAGAGTATAGGTTTTTGAAGTATTCCCTTATGGTTGTCTGGATCTTTTCATTGTCATTGTGATATTTCCTCTTTCATCATGGATTCTATTGATTTGGAGTTGTTCCTTCTTTCTTTTGGTTAACTGAGCTAGAGGTCTGTCTATCTTGTTTATTCTCTCAAAGAACCAGAATGCTTTTATTTATTTCTTTATTTCTTCCTTGACCCACTCATTATTCAGGAGAGTGTTGTTTAGTCTCCATGTGTTCTCGTAGGTTGTCGGGCTTATCCTGGTGTTGATATTGAGCTTTATTGCACAGTGGTCTGATAGAATGCATGAAGGTATTTCAATCTTTTTGTATTTGTTGAGTTTTTTTCTGTGTCCCAGTATGTGGTGCATTTCGGAGAATGTTCCCTGGGGTGCTGAGTAGAAATTATATTCTTTGGTGTTTGGGTGGAATATTTGGTAGATGTCTGTGAGGTTCATTTGGTGTATTGTATCATTCACTTCAGATGTCTCTCTGTTCTTTGTCCTGTTGATCTGTCCAAATTACTTAGTGGGGTATTGAAGTCCCCTACTGTTAGTGTGCTGGGGTTAATCTGTGCCTTGAGGACCTGAAGAATTGTCTTTTTTTAATTTTTTAATTATTTTTTTATTTATTTCTGTATGTGTATGAATGTACTATCTGCATGCAAATTTGTGCACCTGTGTCGTGCAATGCTGTGGAGGTCAGAAGAGGGTGTCGGATTCCCCTGGAACTGGAGTTCTCCTGGGATTGGAGTTTCAGACGGTTCTCGGCCGCCATGTGGGTGCTGGGGATCGAACCCGGGTCCTCTGTAAGAGCGGTTGGTCTTACTTAAAACTGCGTTAGGCCATCTCCTACCCCGAAGAGATCCTGTCTTTTAAAAGTTTGTTGCACCAGAGCTTATGGTATAATAGTATAATATTATATATAATAATATATATATATATATATCATCATAATTGTCAAGTTCTTCATGGTAATTGTCCTTTATAAAGATTGTATAGCCGCTTCTTTGTCCTCTTTGATTTCTTTCAGTTTGAAGTCATATTTTGTCTGATATTAGAAAGCACACCTGCTTTCTTTTTGTACTATTTTCTGCATACCTGTTTCTCCCATCCCTCACCTTAAGTTGGTGACCTATCTGCATAGATGAGATGTGTTCTTGTAGACAGCATATAGATGGCTGTATTGTTTCCTGTAACCCAATTTTGCATCTTTGTTCTTTTGATTGTAAGTTTAGTCCATTAAGTATTTAGGTTTAATTGCAAAGAGTCACATTGCTCCTTTCACCTTTTTCATCCATTTGATTTTTTTTAGTCTCGTTGTCTTTTTCATCTGCAGTTATTTTTTTTTTTTAGTTTCTCTTTCTAGTACTTAGGGATAGTTGCTCCTCTTTTCTGTCTCTTTGATTGCTTCAAGTATTTTCTGAAGCTGTTTGTGTATTAACTCAGGGTTCTCTAAAGAAACGAAGCACTGAACAGATGGAATATATAGCTATATACAATTTATTGATTTGCTCATAGTGAAGAGTCAAGGAGTCCAACAGAAGCCATCACACCTGAGAGGCTGAGAACCAAGAACTGCTCAGTCCGCAAGGCTGATGTCTGGGTAGTCCCAAACTGGTGCTGAAGGCCCATGGATTCCAGGAGATCTGCCAGTCTCAGTACACGCTGGGATTCGAAAGGTATCACAGCAGAAGACAAACTCACCAGTGAGAAGAGCAAGCGCAGGATAAAAAGGGACCAGCTTCCTCCTCTCCTGTGTTTTATACTGCAGAAGACGTAACACCCTCATTATTGGGTTTTTGTTCTTTTATCTTTGTTTTTTCTAGATCCTTTATCCTATTTTTTACATCTTGATTCTAATTGTCAACTTGACACCCTTAGTCTTTATTATGCTTATAATGTCAATAACATTTAAGGTTATGCCTAACAATTGCTTTATAGTGTCTTATGTGCGTATATTGCATAGTCAATTATTTAGAGTATTCTGTTATTTTTTTTTGCTAATTCTTGAGGAACACACTTCTTAGTATCCTATTCTATAACCTATTATGACATTTTATTCACTTAACACTTTTTTATAATTTAGGAACATACAACAATATCTTCTCTTTTTTATAATATGAACAAGAACATCTTTTAACCATATTAGTTTAATATTTTATTTTTCATTCTGGTCCCGGGCCTAATTTTTGACTACCTTCTTTTTCATCTGTATTTCCTCCACCATCAGGACAGCACTTTTAGTCTTGGCTCTTTCCTGGAGGAGTGACCATACCTTTATCCTGAAGGGTCTGGGCCATTTATTGTCCTGTCTGGTTTGGGTTTGTGGAGTTTCCCATTGACATTAATCATGAGACCTGGTAGCACAGAAGGCACCTCACAGCATCTCCTGCCTTCCGAGCATAATCTTCCTTGCCCCCATTGTGGAGAAAAGAGTCCAATTACCTCCCTGGTAGTCTGATCAATCACTCCTCTTACGTCACTCCTTGCTTAGCCTGTTGGCTTAAGGGCGTAGAAGCCCAAAGTGGCCAGGGGGAAGTCTTATCTTCCAGTTCAATGGAACTTTGCTGTATCTCCTGGCAAAAACCCCCCCTTTGGAGCCAAAACAACTAGACAGCAGAAACGCAAGGTGTGGGTACAAGAAGCAAAAATTTCCCAGTAGGGTTCTAGGGGTGATAGTGAGTGGAATCACTCCCCTTTCCACCCCTTGGTTCCTGGACCCATGAATTCTGGCTTTAGGAGAAAACATACCATAAGTGGGCCGCTGATTCAAAGCATATACTTCCTGTGGAGAACCTTGCCCTAGCCCTCAGGGTATTGCTACCTAATTGGCACTGTAACTGTGTCTTCAAAGAGGCCATTCCATCGTTCATTCAAGCCAGCTGCTTCTGGTGGTGGGAAACATGGTAAGACCAGTGGATACATGACCATTGGCCCACTGTCACACTTCTTTGGCTGTGAAGAGAGTTCCTTGTCAGAAGCGATGCTGTGAGGATACTATGACAGTGGATAAGGCATTCTGTAAGTCCTGGTGGAATGTTGGTATTATATGTACGGGCAAAACCCATAACCACATATAAGAGTCTATTTATATACGCTCCTTGATTGGTCAATGTAGTCAACTGCCACCAGGTTGCTGGCTGGCATCCCCAGGGAATAGCACCACATAGGGGGCTCAATATTGGTCTCTGCTGTTTGGCAAATCTGGCACTCCAGCAGAAGCTGTAACCAGATCAGGCTTGGTGAGTGGAAGTCCATTGCGTGGGTCAACCCATGCAGTAACCTCCATCTCTGCCACCATGACCACTTTGCTCATGGGCCATTGAACAAAGGGGCTAGCTGGAGAAGAGAGGCTGACTATCCACCGAATGAGTGCATCTGATATACTTGATTATTAAATTCCCTCCTCTGTGAGATCACCTTTTGATGCATGTTACATGAGACACAAGTATCTTCATATCCTTGACATTCAGAGACTATCTATCCACATACTTCTTTCCAAATATCTTCTCACCAATTTTCCAGTCAAGTCCTTCCAAATCCCTGACCATCCAGCCAAACCATTGGCTACAGCCCATGAATCAGTATATAATCGAACCCTGGCCATTTCTCCTCCCAGAAAAATGCACAACAATGTGCACTGCCGAAGTTCTCCCACTGTGAAACTTTTCCTTCACCAGTGCCTTTTAGGTTGTTCAGAAATAGCCTGTAATGCTGCAGCTGTCCCATCTCGGTGGTGCCTACACAGCTGCAGAAATACTAGTCATAAACCAGCCCTAGTCTTCTCTTTTTCAGTCAACTGATCATAGGGCAAACCCCATGAAGCCATAGGTGCATGCTTAAGCACAGGAGCAATGTAACAGGAGTGGGAACATAGGATTTGGGCACTTCTTCATGCAGCTTGCTTTGTCCCTCAGGGCGCTCCTTACCGGGCCCTGTCACGTATATACCACTTCATTTGATAATGGACTGTTGCTGTGCAACACCCTACTTTATGCGGTCTGGTGGGTCAGATAATCACCCAGCTCATATGGGGCAGCTCTGGTCGCATGTGACTTGGTGGCCCATTGTCAAAATGTTCAGTTTCCCACTAAGGCCCAATAGCAAGCTAAGAAAGATGTCTCTCAAAAGGAGAATAGTTTGTTTGCAGATGAAGGTAGACACTTACTCCAAAATCCCCATGCCTCCATGTGATTCCCTATGGAGCTGCCACAACTCCAGAAGATCCCTATCTGCCACTGATACCTCAGCACATTGGGTCTGCTGGATTATATGGCCTAGGGGCAGAGAGCCTGCACTTGCAGCCTGGAACTGTTGAAGACCTTTTCCTTCCAAGCCCCACTCAAATTTGCTTCTTTCGAGTCACCTGATATATATGTCATAGTAACACACCCAGAGAGGAAATGTGCTGCCTCCAGAATCAAAAAGGCCCACTAAACTTTGTGTTTCTTTCTTGGTGGAGGGAGGGGCCAGGTGCAACAACTTATTCTTTACCTTAGAAGGAATGTCTCTGCATGCTCCACACCACTGAACCCCTAGAAACTTCACTGAGGTAGATGGCCCTTGAATTTTAGTTGGGTTTATTTCCCATCCTCTCATGCGCATATGCTTTACCAACAAGTCTAGACTAGCTGCTACCTCCTGTTCACTGGGTCCAATCAGCATAACATCATCAATATAGTGGACCAGTGTAATATTTTGTGGAAGAGTTAGGCGATCAAGTTCCCTTCTACCTAAGTTATGGCACAAGGCTGGAGAGTTAACATACCCTTGAGGTAAGACAGTAAATGTATACTGTTGGCCTTGGCAGCTGAAAGCAAATTGCTTCTGGTGGTCCTTATGAACCGGTATTGAGAAGAAAGCATTGGCCAGATCAATAGCTGCATACCAGGTAGCAGGAGACATATTAATCTGCTCAAGTAAGGACACCACATCTGGTACAGCAGCTGCAATTGGTGTCACTACTTGGTTGAGTTTTTGTTAGTCAACTCTCATTCTCCATGATCCATCTGTCTTTTGCACAGGCCAAATTGGAGAGTTAAAAGGAGATGTGGTAGGAATCACCACCCCTGCATCTTTCAAATCCTTGATGGTGGCACTAATCTCTGCAGTCCCTCCAGGGATACGATTCTGTTTTTGGTTCACTATTTTCCCCGGTAGAGGCAACACCAATGGTTTCCATTTGGCTTTTCCAACCATAATAGCCCTCACTCCACAGGTCAGGGGACCAATGTGGGGATTCTGTCAATTTCTAATTATATCTATCCCAATTATACATTCTGGGACAGGGGAAACAACCACAGGATGAGTTCTGGGACCCACTGGGCCCACTGTGAGTCAGACTTCAGCCAGAACTCCATTTATCACCTGACCTCCATAGGCCCCTACTTTAACTGGAGGGCCACAATGCTTTTTAGGGTCTCCTGGGATCAGTGTCAACTCAGAACCAGTATTCAATAGGCCTTGAATTGTCTGATTATTTCCTTTTCCCCAGTGTACAGTTATCCTAGTAAAAGGCCTCAGGTCCCTCTGAGGAAGGACAGGAGGAAGGCAAACAGCATAACTCTTTGGTATTGTGACAAGGTCCTTCCTCACCGGAACTCAGCCACCCTTTCATTCAAGGGGTTCTGGGTCTGTGAACAGTTTGAAGTCATGAAACTGGTTAACTGGATGGGATTTGCTACTGCTGAAATCCAATGTTGATTTCCTGTCATTTGTTCTAGAGCTTTTCTGCTTCTCTGCTTATACAGATCAAATAAAAACTTAGTAGGCTTCTTATGTATTTGGTTCCTGGGAACACCATAATTAATTAGTCAGTTCAAAAGATCATTTTGGGTCATGCCATTATAGGCATTGTTTTGCCTTTGCAGCCCATTATGATAACTACGATAACTATGCTCATCTGGCCTTCTGCGATTCAGTGCTGCCACCTGACGCCTACCCTGAGGTCCTGTTAAACCTATTACATATACATTTAATTTATGCAAGTGAGCAACAACTTCTCTAACTGTAGGATCTGGTATAATAAATAGAGCAAAAACAAAGCTCTTCCAATGTTCTGGTGTCTCTCTCAGTACTTTCCATCTTATAAACTCAGTGAAAGGCATGTCCGCTGGGTCCTCATATTGTGGAGAATGTGGTTTTACACTTTGAATCCTCTCAAGCATGCCCATCTGCCTGACCCTCACAATCCCTTCATCAATACTCAGCCAAGGAATATCAGGCATCTTTAACTTGCTGTTAGTAGGCCATGTTTTAATAAATGCATTGGCCAACCATTCAAATAAACTTTTAACACCTTTTTAACCATTCGCACTTCCATGTTAAACCTAGAATCTCTACTCAGTGGGCTCATATCGATAAACTCAGTCTGATCCAATTTTATATTCCTTCCACCATTATCCCACACCCTTAAAATCCATTCCCACACATATTCCTTAGGCTTCTGCCGGAATGAATCAGCAAACTCATTAATTTCTTTAGTGGTGTAGCACACTTCCTTGTGGACCACACTTTCTATCTCACCTTTAGGGGCTTGCTTAGCCTTAACTCTGGTTATAGGTCTAGATGCAACAATTTTTGGGCCCTGAGGGACGTTAGCTCCCACTGGGAGGGGGAGATTAGCTTCCTCAGGCAAGGGTGGGGAGGAGGGATCTGCAGGTTGTAGATTCTCTGCTGTGGGTAGGGAGATTGATTCCTCAGATAGAGAAAATCCCTCAGAACCGGAGGGTTCAAAATCCTCATCATTGTGGTTCTCCCACACATCTCCATCCCAAGTTTCAGGGTTCCACCCTTTCCCCACCAGTGTTCTCACTTTGACTGCTGACACTCTTAGTGGCTGGATATTAAATTTCCATTGTAAATCAACCAAATGTATAATAAGCGCTCCAGCTTGATTTTCTACCCTTTTAGCTCTTTGGCTACTGGAGAGAAGATGTTCTTCCAGAGCACACTTGGAAACTTTTAAACTGATGTTTCGAATCTGGAGCTGGTCATTTTTATCACTGAGCTCCTTATTTTCCTCTATCACTTTATCCAGAGATGCTAAGAGCAACCAGGCAACATCATTATTTTCCTTATTTTTCCACAATTTCTCAAACGTTTTATATATAGAGTCACTAAATTCCTTGCTTCTCACAGGAGGCGAGTTGGGTGAGTCAAATGGATCTATCTTCATAATTACATCAAATAGTCTGCACCAAGGATTATCATTCCTCTTCATGCCACCAGGAGAGTCTTCAGTAACTCTAGGCTTCATTGGGTTGGAGAGCTGTCTCCAGAAACTAACAAGCCCTCTAAAGAAATTCATCCTTTGAATTATGTTTCTCTAGAACCACTCCTGGTACCAAAATCTGTATTAGCCAGGGTTCTCTAAAGAAACAGAAGCAACAGGACGAATATATAGCTATATACAATTTATTGATTTGCTCACATGACAGAGTTCAAGGAGTCCAACATTAGCTGCGCTGCACTGGAGAGGCTGAGAATCCGGGGAAGTGCTCAGTCCGCAAGGCTGGATGTCTCAGTAGTCCCAATCTGGTGCTGAAGGCCTGATGGATTCCAGGAGATCTGCCAGTTTCAGTACACGCTGGGATCCAAAGGGTTGATCACAGCAGCAAGACAAACTCACCAGTGACAGAGGCAAACTGCAGGAAAAAAGGGACCAGCTCCCTCTGCCATGCCCTTTAATACTGCCTTCTGGCAGAAGGTAATGCCCACATTTGGGGTGGGCCATCCGGGTTGAGGTGGTCCAATCCGAAGATCCTTTTTCTCTTATTTGTTCCTCAGTCTAGTCAAGTTGACACCCAGGATTGACCATCACAGTTGGTTTTCCGGACATGTATTCCATCATCTTGTTTATGTCATAGAAGATTTTTCTCTCTCCTTCAACTATAGTCGACATTTTTGCTGGGTAAATTATTCTGGGTTGGCATCTATAGTCCCTTAATACTGGGAATGCCTTGATTCATGTTCTTCTTGCGTTCATGGTTTGCACCAAGAAGTCAGTTGTAATTCTGATGGGTTTCACCTTATAGGTGACTTCTTGTTTTTCTCTTGTGGCTTTCAGAATTTTATCTTTGTTTTGGGCATCTAGCATTTTAGCTATGATATGGCGTGGGGAGTTTCTTTTCTGATCTTGTCTGTTTGGAGTTCTTTGTGCTTCTTGTATTTGTATGGGATTGTCTATTTTTAGTTTTTGGAAATTTTCATCTATTATTCTGTTGAAGATCTGGTCAATACTATTCTCTTGGGATTCTTCTCCTTCCTCTATTCCTATGATGTGGAGGTTTGATCGTTCATAGTGTACCATATTTCTTGGTTGTTCCACTTTTGTGTATTTTTAAATTTTTCATAATCTTTATTTGAGCTTTTTAGTTGCTCTGTGTCATCTGATATTCTTTGTTGTGTTTTCTCCATTCTATTTCTGAGGCTTTTTCCATTCCTTTCCTCTTGACTGAATAAGTGTTCTATTTCTTTTTTCATTTCATCCTGTGTATTAGTCAGTTTTCTGTTGCTGTGATAAAGCCACCACGGCCAAGGAACTTACAAAAGGAAGAGTTTATTTGAACTTACGATTGGCGGTTCCAGGAATTAAGAGTCCATTGTGGTGGAGGCTTGGCGACTGGATCTGGAGCGGCAGACCAAGGGTCACATCCGCGAAGAGCAACTGTAGACCACAGAGGCTTGTTAAAACTCACTAAGCCTGCCCCCAGTGACACACTTCCCCCAGCATGGCCACACCTTCTAAGACCTCCAAAAACAGCGCCACCAACTGGAGACAAATGTCTGAATACTTACAGCCTATGGGGGACACTCATGCAAACCACCACATCCTGTGATTTCTTTAGTATTTCCATTTCCTTTTGGAGCTTTTCAATTTCTTCTTGGTCCTATCCAACAAACCAAAGAATCAGTTATCCAACAATCCAGGAGTAGATCTGTCCTAAAATTTGCCTGGCTGTAGTGCCTGGCTCCTACCTGTGCTTCAGGTGGTCCTGGCAAGTCCCTGATCTAACCACTGTGCACTCAAATCTCAGAGCGGCAACAGGCCCACTTTTAATACCAGCTACAAAGGTGACTCTACCCCAGCAGCCACAGCAAACAAGGATTTAACAAGCTCACGTTTAAACCCAGCTAGCAGGGAGACTCCACTCCCAGCCTCACAAGACAAAGATATAACTATCAAACAAACCAGCAAATCAGTTATCCAACAACCCATGAGTAGAACTATTCTAAAATCTGCCTGGCTGTAGCACCCAGCTCCTACCGTGCTTCAGGTGGTCCTGGCAAGTCCCTGATCTAACCACGGCGAACTCAGACATCTTTTAATTTAATGTACGACCATTTGTCAAATCTTAAACTTCTTTCCTGTACTATTGGAGTCCTACTTAGACAGACCTTGTCTATGCTTACACCTTGAATTATTTTCTCCTATATTTCCTTTTATTATCTTGAGAATTTCAGCATTTCATCACTTTGAATTGAGTTTTGTGCAGGATGAGAAATATGGATTTATTCTTCTGCAGGTGGAAATTCAGTTCCATCCACATAATTTCCTAAATAGGCTAATCTTATCCATTATGTGTTATTGACATGTTTGGAGAATATTAAATAGACATAAGTCTGTAGGTTTATTTATGGGCCCTCTAGTGAGATTTATTGCTCTGCATATCTGAATTTGAGTTAGTAGCCACACTCCCTTTGTCATTATCCCTCAGTATTAACTTGAGGTTGAATATTCTGAAACTTTCAAGAACTGTCCTTTCTGAATAGCATTTCTTTGGCTACTTGTGGTCTTTCATGTATGCAGTTGTGTGTGTGTGTGTATGCATGTATACTTAATTTTATTGATTTTTGACAATTTAATGCATATATAAAATGCAGGATTATTACTATAACTCCTCAGTCTTCCGTTAATCTCTAACACTGCCCTCCTTACAGAACCTCTTCTTACCACCTTGACTATTTTTGTTTTTGTGTTATTTTGTTGTTATTTTTGCTGTTTGTTTTTGAGTCTCACTGAGTTTAACTAAGTTCATCTGTTTGAGAGTGGGTTTAGTGTTATCCATGAGAGCCTTGTGGGATCCTCTTTGGGTACAAAACTAAAGTTAATGACTACCTGTCCCCCAGAATCTATCAGTAATTAATATTCAGTATGAGTAATACAGGCCCTTTAGCCCTTCCCTGATCCATGAGCTACTATTGATAAACCTAGTCTTATGGAGACCTCAAGGGTCTTGTGAAATCACAAATGCATTGGTTATGCCATGCCCATAAGTCAGAATTTCACAGCCTTCTCCTTATCTTCTTGCTATTTTGTTTTCTCTTACTTTTCTCTCTCCTATAGTATTCTATGAGGCAGGAGATGGTGGAGGGGTATTTGGGGGTGAACACTAAACAACCACTTACTCCTTGAGAATCCATGCATTTGCATTCACCACAGAGAAAATGCTTCTTTTATGAAAACTGAGATTGGCATTTGTCTATGGCTCTAAAGATATGGCAGCTCAGTGTAATTTACAATTCTCCTAACCAAGAGAATAAGCTCACCTGGAGGGTCTAAGACCTTCCCAGATTAAGGTTTTTTTTTTTAATTTTTTTTTTTTTTGGTCTTTTTGAGTTTCTTAATAGGTTTACAGTATCAGGATGAATTCCTAACTGGGGAGCAAATCTCATATTCTATCAGAGAGTGGTTACCATCATAACATTTCTAAAACTATTATATCAGTGTGCACATACTATCCAACAGGTTAGTACTTATTTCACAGTTTGGTAAGACCCCTGATGCTTTTTCTCCCCAGCAACCTGTATAGCAACTTCTGGTACTTTGCAAGGTAGCCAGCAGTAAAGAAACTTCTAGGTCAGTTCCAGCTCGATATCTTTATATATTGCAACCAAGATATTTAGTCTCTTCTGCAATAGCCTCTAATCCACTCTTACTGATAGACAACCGAGAAGACTTCCAAAAGTGTTAATATTTGGGGAAATTCTGGGGCCTCTTTGAAAAATGGCCCATAAGAAAATATCACACACCTTGTGCTGGGATTTTTGTTTAATAACTATTGGCTTTCAGGAACATCATTGTCCAAATATATGCAATATGTAACTAAATGATAGGAATTCATGCATATTTTTCAATAATAGTGTTGATATCAATAATCTTTATGTTATTATATTGTATCCAGTGTTTGTAATCACTGAGCAATTGCTCCAGCCCTAGTTTCAGCTCTTTTTAAGATGCACTGTTTTTCTGTTTATGCTTCTACTATCCCAGATAATTTATCTAAAGTATTAAAATAAGGCACATCACAGAAATATTCAAATATTCTGTTGTTCTTCACGAAATAAAACAAAAGGCTTAGAAAATTGAATTTAGAGTATTAAATTTTGAAATGTGCTAAATATTAATTGTCACCCTTTCTAAGGCTTCAGATTTCTTCATTTAATCTTTTTCATCTTAACAACCAATAAGATTATTATTATTATATTTCTATGAGATTTTCTTTGTGTATAATAATGCATTTAATTCAGGTTTAATAAAAATCCATTCTAGAAAATGTTCTTGTTCAAGCCATAGGCATGCCCTACACATTGAGATGAAAACCTTTATGATTTACTATGTCATTAACATAATTTCTGTCACTTTCCAATTTGAAATCTCAGTAATATTGTGGGAACAATCAGAAGCATAGCTTCAGAAGGGTAGTGCCAAACTTTGAGATGTTCTTCAAAGTGTAAGAATAACAAGACTACAAAGCAAAAATTTAAAGTTGACCTTGGATAGGCCTCATTATCACCTCATACCTGTTTATGCAATAAGCAGATATACTTTATCCCCTTGGCATTGTTCTTTCCTCAATAAGAGAAGGCTTTGGGGACTCTCTTACCTCCCCCCATAGAGCAAGGAGAAATATGATGATGATAAGTTCGTTCTCCAACTGTAAATTGGAGCCAACTGTTATAGAGGTAATTTCTAATAAAACTGGTAAAATTGCCTTCTTTAATTGACTGATAGACATAGGAACTATGAAAAGGATTATTCTCTATTCAGAACCAAATATAATACTAAAGTCTCCTTAAGCTATGCACTTAAGCAAAATATATTAATACAGGAGCTCTGACATCAGCAATGGATTATTCTACCAAGGAGATGTTGGCCAGGGGATCCAAGCCCCCACAAAAGGTAAAGGCTCCTTGCCTCCAAACTGGGATACCTACAAGAAGAGAGGCAATAAGGCCCTGCTGTCGAAGACCTGATGTAAACTTGGGAAAGATGTATTGAGACCATACTTGCAAGTGTACAGATGGTCTCTGGAATACCAGAGAGTGTTACCAAAGGCCACTAAACCAATAAAGCAAATATAGGATTCCTTGAGTCAAGCAAGACTCCTCTGTCAGCAGCAGCTACACCTCACCTGCCCGGAAATACTGTGCAGCAGTGGCAGCCATATACCTGTATATCCAAAATCTAATTGGCTATTGGCTCTCTCTCCTTGGAGGAATAACCCACTGCTGATGCCACAAGCTTACATCCTCTACAGGTTAGGAGATGTTATAAGCCACAGTAAGACCCTGTCATATTTAACAGAAAAAAAAAATGTAATTCATGGATTAACATACCATACAAACATCTGTGTCTATACCAAAGTTACCTACCATAACAATTAGTACTGTTTAAATACCTATATACCTAATTGCTTGTGCTTCATTAGTAGGATCGAAAGGTTATTCCTGGACAAACTGTCAGCCCATGAAAGGAAACAGCCAGAACTGACCAGAGTCCAAGACAACAGCTCCAGAGAAAGTAGACTGTTTTGCTTCTCATCTACCTGTGCCCCTTTTCTAAGCCTAGGGAACAATCTGCTGAAGAGGGGGCATGGTAGAATGTAAGGGCTGCAATTGGGGTTAATGGTGAAACTACAGCAATATAGTCTGGACACTCATTGGATCAACTTGATTGAACATACAAGCCCCCCCCCCCCTGCTGGATGGTGGGACCCATGGGCTGTGTGGATTTGGGCACAACTGCTTGCAAACTGGTTTTACATGAAGGATGCTTGTATTCATAAATTATCACGTATTGTTAAAAAATGAAGGAAAAAAAGAAAAAAAAACAGAGAAAGATGCAGGAAAGTTATGGCAGAATACATGATCTGGGATGGGGTGGGGGTGGGGGGAAGGGAAAGGGAAATATGCCTGGAACTGGAAAATGATGTATGAAATACACAAAGCATCAATAAAAATAAATAAATAAATAAAATTTCCATCAATTGTAAGTCTCCAAAATAAATAAATAAATAAATAAATAAATAAAGAGAAGACTTCTGAGTTTGAGTGAGTCACAAATGAGAAACCAATACATCTTCTTAAACATCAGTCACATATTAACTGCTTTGTGTATTTTATATTTCAGATGGATATGGTGCAAGGGATGAAAACAAAGTTGAATTGTAGAAGATAATAAATCATATATTAGTTCTCTAGAGAGCTTTCTTCTGCCGTGACAAAGCACTAACCAAAGCAAGCTTGAATCGGAAAGGTTAATTTGGATTACATGTCCTGATCAAAGGTCATCATTGAGGGAAAGAAGGAAAGGCAGAAATTCAGGGCAGAAATCTGGTGGCAAAGCTGAAGCAGAGACCAGGGAGGAGTGCTGTTTACTGGATTGCTTCTCTGGCCTGTTCCCAGTCTGCTTTCTTATCCCAGGACAACCAGCCCAGGGGGTGGCAACAGTCAGGGTGGTCTGAGCTTTCCCACATCACTAAACAAGTAGACCTGGCTACAGGGCATTACAATAGAAGAAATTCCTCAAGTGAGGTTTCCTTTTATGGAGTATGTCAAGGTGACAATTATACCTATCAGGCACAAATAGGAAAAAACAAACACAGGCATATCATAAGTAGACAGTAGTCTCTGCCCAACAGAAGAAGAGACAGAAAATCAGTAACTCTTAACTTCCTAATATTCTAAGAACTCAAAATAAAACCCGAGATTCAGTGTCTTCCCTTTTTGAAGAAGATATACTTTCTATTTTTTATTTTCATTTTACTTGTATAAGTGTATGTATGCAAGTGCACCTGTGTCATGCAATGCCCATGAAGCCCAGAGGAGACCAACACATCCCCTGAAGCTGGGGTTACAGATGGTTGTTAGCCTTCATGTATATGCTGGATGCAGGAATCAAACCTATATCTTTTGCATAAGCAAACAGTGCTGTTAACCACTGAGCCATCTCTCCAGCCCCAAAAGGAGACATATTTTTTACTGGGGGTAAAATATTGGAGGAACTTTTCTCTTGAGATCTGTAAATAAGAGGTTATTCCATATATTAACTGAGGCTCTCCGTAACTACCAAGGTTTTTGTGATTGTTTCTCTTAAAATCCAGAAGATAAACTGGTGATGAAAAGTGTAAGGCCAGTTCTGTGAAGTCATTTTTATCTAAGGTCAAGACTCTGAGGCCCAAGTGTAGAGCTCTCTGGTGAGTTCAAATCCAAATGTAATCCACTGGGATCTAAGGGACAATGACCCTTAGGTGAGCCAGGTGTTCAGTGGGCCATTTATGATGGACAGCTGTCGCTATTTCCATCTTTCTAAAGTTATGGGATTAAAAAGTTAGAAAGGGAAATTCCGCAAATTAAACTCAGACCAAAGAAATGCCATCTCTTTGTAAAATATAAAGAAAGCCAGACAGCAGGATGATTTGATGATGAATTCTCCAGAAACAAGTCACAATGGGAAATTTCTGTTTTGGCTTTTTTTTTTTCTTCCTGAGGCCAAGGCAATAGCAGCATTTTTATGTGGCCTCATTCTCTATCAAGGATCACTTTGAAAAACTTCAAAGGCCATGTTTGGGAAATGAAAATAGCTCTCATTTTTATTCCATTTCACTTAAAGTCAGCATGTAAAATGGCAATCCTTTTAATCCCAAGGGGAAAAAAAAGATTTGAGAAAAAGTATGAAGTGTTCTTTTTACTCTGGGAATAAATTAAACATAATGGGAGGAACTATTATAGATAATGCATTGGCTCACTAGGCAACTAAAAACAGAACAGATGGATATCAAAATAGTTCTCCATCAATTTAGACCTTACATATGTAAGACATGGAACATTTAATGGAGGCCATAAAGGCAATAATGAAATGTTTAAATTTACTAGCAAATAATGGATCTAATTTTTACTTTTAATAATTGTTATATTATATATTGTTGGAGTCTGTAAAATAACCTTTGCAAAGTTTTGCAACATGAACATGTTATTTCTCAAAGAAAGCAATGATAATAAAATATTTTTAAAATTAAAAATAAATAACTTTTATTTACATGATGATAGTTCTCCAAGACAAATTCTTGTTTATGAGCATATGAAAAGTCCTGATCCTTTTTTCTTCCTATGTGAGAGACTGCTTCTCTGAGGCAAAGAAAGGAAGAGCTTTGTTAACACCATACATATCTACAGGAGGTTTCCCTGGCAACAGTGTTTGCATTCATCATGTAGCTGCTAGGCTTTGCATTTAGTAGCCAATCAGCTCATTGAAAGGAGGATCACAGGCAGAAAAGGAAAATGTCAACTTTCACCTTGAACTAAAGAATGGCCAACTCAATAATCTATTCTTAGTTGCCAGTGGGCTAACATATCACTGGGAGATTTTGTTTTGTTTTGTTTTGTTTTATTTTGCTTTGTTTTGTTTTGTTCTTAAATCATGTTCCCTGGTAAAAATCTTTGTGTAAGGTAGTCCTTAGACAAACTTTTAGCATACAATTATGATTTGATTTTTTGTTTTTGTTTAAATGAATGTTCACAAATATGTAAATAATTACACAATTTTTCATATAGCAATAAGAAAATTTAGGATTCATTAATATAGTCATAGTGCAACTAATAAGATACCATGTAAATCTAAACAATTTTCCATGAAATAATATTATCTTATTCTTCAGAATTTGTTTCTAAACATTTTGAGTTAGATATTTTGAACTAATTTGAATGTTATTTTTGTAAATTCAAGAAAGCCATTTTTTTCAGCTAGTCTGTATATATACACAATATCACATGATGTGGATGCTATAAACAAAATGAAGTACAATTTAGAGTAGGGGGAATCACAGAATAAGAGTCTTCAATGTCTTAACAAAAATTCTGATATAACCAGACTTTTGGAAAATCATATTAATGCCCTTTACAATATTACACATAGTATTTAAAGTGAGATATAGTCTATAGGTTTGTAAATTTCACTTTCGAAATGTGTTCTCACAGATTCCTCAAGGGATATATAAGATATGTAACTTACTGCTTTTTTGAAACTTAGAAGTTTTGTTTTGTTTAGAGACAGGGTCTCCCTGTAGGCCCAGCAAGCCTGGTCCTGGCTACTGCAGACCAGGCTGCCCTGGATCTCACAGAGAACTGCTTGCCACTGCCCCAAAGTACTGGGATTAAAGGCATACTCAACCACTTCCATCTAAAATATGAAAAATGTTACTTCTATTCATAAAGAACTTTAGAATTAGGTAAGTACATCATAAAATGCTTTATTTCAATTTCAAAACAGATATTCAAAACTAATTGAAAACTACAGTAGTATGTAAGTCCTAACTAATAGAAACAAAATTAATTTGACTCATTCTTAATTTAGGAATAAAACTGCATATCTGGTTGTATTAGATAGATGTATAGATAGATATAATATGCACATGTCCACTTGAAAATAATCAATGGTTTCTAATACTAATTAGTGAAAATCTGATGAGTACCAGAATAATTACACATTTTCAAAGTAACTATTATGGTTTTCTTTAGAAAAAGCACAAAGTAAAAAATAATTATATATATATA
>VZQC01010078.1:515180-569458 GCA_009823505.1 Rhizomys pruinosus
TATAGATATATATATCTATATAGATATATATCAAACAAAAAATTCGACTGAAACCACAATTAGAAACCATAAAGAGGTAACAAATGGTCACACACAGACATTATTGAATTTCTCAAGCCTAAGTGGCACACCTTCCATGCAACTTCTACACCTATGGCTCAGGCAGCATAGAGCAAGGGAGATAAAACTAATTAATTTTTCAATTGTCATCAATGAAGCTCTCTCGTGTAACAGGGGGCCAGGAATATAAAAATGTAACAAATGGTCAAAGTATAGAGAGTGAGAGTCTGCAGAATGCAGGCCTTTGGACAGGACTCTTATATTTAAAAACCACCTCCTAGAGCTCAGGGACCATTTCAGAATATGGGGATGAAAGATTCTAAGAGCCAGGAAAGAGTTACATATGGAAACAGTTCTAAAAGCCCCTGGGACTCAGCTTATATGAACCTATAACAATTGTGTCAGTATGCACAAGACCCATGCAAACTCAAATAGACAAAAGCTGATCAGTACACCAGTCTTAGCTGAGGAAATAATGGTAGCTGATTACTGTTAGATGAGGAAGAGTTCATCTTAAAGCAAGGGACTCTAGATAGAATTCAGTAGATGACTTGCACTGAGAAATGTCTGGGTAAAACTGACTTGACACAACAGGCCTTAACACAAATGACAAAAGGTATGAATTACAGTTGGAGGGGCTATCAGAGGGTGCCAGTGGTAAAGGAGGTATACAGATGATTAAGACTTTGATGTTCTGTATTAAATAAACAAAAAATTTAAAAAACATAAAAAAAAAAAAAAAAAAAAAAAAACTTTCGGGGCTGGAGGATGGCCTAGGGTTGAGCGCCGACCGCTCTTACAGAGGACCCGGGCTCGATCCCCAGACCCACATGGCGGAGAACCGTCTGAACTCTTCAGGAAACTCCAGTTCCAGGGGAATCTGACACCCTCTTCTGACTCTCGCGGCATTGCACGACACGGGTGCACCAACTTGCATGCAGACCGTACATTCATACACATACAGAAAAAAAAAAGTTTCATTTCAAAAAGTAACATTAAGCAGATTAACAGAAAATAATTATGTGTTTCTAAAAATAAACAAAAACTAATTAGGTGTAATTTGTCAAGTAATATTTAGAGCTGCCTAACATAATTATTTTAAAATTGTTTCATTTTAAAATAGATACATATCCAAAAACTTTCAGAATAATTAGATCTTATTTTAGTAAAATAACAAAAAATGGGAATTTCATAGTGGTTCAGTAAGTATGTACATATATTTGATTGTTTTAATAATTCACTTAATATAATGTATATTCATTTATTGTTTGTTAAACGGCTTCATATTTTTAACAGTTTTTTAAAACCAGGTATATTTTAAGATTAAAACGTCACAAACTTAAGACAATATAATTGAACTGCTTATTTCACTTCCTTCAATTCGACATACTTATGTTATCATATATATTTATATTATTATATTATATATAGAGAGAGAGAGGAGAGAGAGAGAGAGAGGAGGTAACAAAACAATGTGAAGTTGCAAAGGGAAAAGACAAAAAAATGCTTTTAGTGATTTGGGTGTCAAAAGGGTTGTTTACATATATCATCCATATAGAGAGAGCACCAAACCAGCTCATTACAGGGCTAGGCTAACCTTGCCTCTTCTTCCTTGAGGAACTAGTGGGAAGAGATCAATTAAAAGAAGACAATATTAAACCAAGTTGATAGATTTCATTGTTATCTGTTGTTTGATGGAAATTTTTTTTATCAACTTGAATCTCTCATTGTTAATGAAGGTGGTTTAGAACTATCACCAATGATTATATTCAGTTTAATGTTCAAAGTGTACATCTTTTTTTCTAAAAATTTTAATGAGCATTTGTACATTTCATACCTCATCTATTCTACCATATATGTTAAGTTCTATCCAGTCCAGCAATTGTACCCACATTTCGTTCAGTACAAATTCACCTAGTAAGAATAGAGATCATAAGTAAGGCCTCACCCAGTAGTAATCAATTTCCAACTGTTCCAAGGCTAGGGCCAGCTGCCAATTTCCCTTACTCCAGTCTGAGCCCTTGTCTGACTGAGTGTGCATGGACTTGTGCTTGATGCCCCTACATCACCACAAGTGTGCAAGCTCCCAGTGGCATGAAAGCCTGTTTCCCTATGTTCATGGACCAACCCTGGCTTTTACAATCCTTCTGCCACCACTCTTCCACAATGGTCCCTGAGGTTTAGGTGAGGTTTTACATAGATGAGCTGCATCCAGAGACAAACACACTGCAGTCATTTATTCTCCGAAACTTGGCCAGTTGTGTGCTTCTGTGTGCACTGCACTCTTTTGTATAAAGAAGAGCTTTATGGGTTTCATGTCTTTCTGTATCCTTCTCCCCCCCCCCTTTTTTTAGCGTGATTGGTCTCCAGAGGCAGTTGTATTATACATGACTATGGAGTGGAAGTCAAGGCACAAGATTTCATCAAATTCACCCATGTTGTTTTGGGTGACTATATATGATTAAATTGGGAAGCAAACTTATTTTACTTAAGTCATCTTAAAGAAGATGCACAAGGTGATATGTACAACAGAGAAAATGTAAGAAACATTTGTATGGGTCATCAACCAAAGTTCTGCTCTAACAGATTTTATGTAAAGCAATTGGGCAACAGTTGAATATATTCCCATTTAAAGTTCAAGATTGCATTACCATTTTTAAATCGATTCTGTAAAACCAATGTTGTTTAATATAACATATTTACTTTTACTATTAGTCTTAAAAACATGTTGTCCACTGTAACAGTGTCTAGTGCGAAATTGGGTACTTGTGAGCTCATGTCAATTAAATATGCCTTAATCGAATCTACAACCGTGTCCCTCTCCTCCCCCCCCATCCCCCCTTTCCATTGCACCCATTTCGGTCCCTTTTCTGATGGCAGTCTTTCTGTTTTTTCTTTACTATGCACTGCCTCTCCATCGAGAAATATTTATAGCTGTGTTGTTGGTACTAGCATCCACATATGAGGGACACATTTGTCATTTGAAAAACCTTTTCATAAAAACCCTTCATTTGAATCAATCTTTAAAACTAAACTATGGGAAAAAGATTTGTTTTGCTCCAACAGGACAAAATGTCACCACTGGAACGGCTGAGAAAGAAAAGATACAGGTTTGCTTTGAGTAGGATTGTACCAAAAAGTGCAATCAGAAAGGCTGACCCGTCCTGAACATTAAGGAAAGAAAAGCCTCAGATTGCCATCACTAAACATCGAACCCCTCTGTGGATCCATACATGTAACAACTAGTGATAATGAGCCTAATGAAAATTTCCCTTCTAGGTGCCACAAAGGTCTGATATGAGGAGACTGTTCTTGCTTCCCCCCCCATGAACAAAGGAGAAAAATGACGAGATGCGCGAGCGTCGCTCCCCAACTGGTAAATTGGAGACAACTATTGTAGAGGTAAGCTCTTATAAAACACGGTTTTGAAAACTGCTTTTCTTAAAATTGACTACTAGACATGGGAACTGGGACGGGATTACCTCTGTTTCAGAACCAAATATAATACTAAAGTCCTAGGGCTATCCACTCAGGCAAAATATATTAATAAAGGGAGCTCTGACAAATCCGCAATGGATTGTTCTGACAGGTGCAAAAAAAAAAAAAAAAAAAAAAAAAAGAAGAAGCTTTATGGGTTAAAGTTGAGGGAGGCACTAGTATTCTCTCTACCCCTTATTCCTCTGTTTGCCATGAGTCTTAAGTATAGAGTTTCCACTGTAAATATGTGGATATAGCCATGTACCAGAACCAGAGCTTGACTCTTCCAAAATAGCATCATTAAATCATTCACTTAAGTATGGTTATTATTTATACTCCATGCTTTAAGTTCACTTTGATCTAATGGAAACCTCTTAATATTTAATAATTTGTGTATGATTTAAATTTTTTATTTAATTCTCAATTTCTTAGCTTTATGCTACTTTTGTGTATTCTAATACTTCCTTTAGTCTTAAAAGTTTTCTATATCCATTGCTGAAAATCTTGTTTTTCTTAAAAATATTTACTTATTCTCTTTTAATCCAGATATTTATTCACTGGCTTTCCATTGGTGAGTCCAAATTCAGTTATACTTCTGGAAAATTACATGGAAAAGTTACATGGAAAATACAAGAAAATAGTAGTCGAGGAAAATCAAGACAATGGGAATAATATATGTGATCATGTTAACAAATTATTCACTATAAATCTAAACTTTGTATGATTATTAAAATTGTATTACTTTAATTATCTTAACAAATTTTATGAGATACTAATATTGGTACTCACAGATAAACTCAATTCTGAGAGAAATACTTATTTTATCATCAAGAGCACAGACCCTTTAAAAGTATACTTTCATATTTATAATTGACTTCACTCTGACACATTTTCAAGCATGAACCTGCAAGCAGATACTGCCTTTATTCAAATGCATTTAGGTTTTCTCTCAACCTCATTCACTCAACCTACTTATCTTGTTGTTAGTTCAGTGAGCCAGCACTAGTTTTGCACCTCAGGATGTTTACTTTGGCTAATTTAGATACTGAACTTTTAATGCTTGGTATTCAGCAGTAAAGTCTCCATTGTAAGTTTGCCAACCAACAGTAGTTTGTGTTTAGTTTTCAAGTCTCTGTTTTGCAATCTTAATACCTTTTCTTCTAGCTGCATGAAGACAGTTGCCCCTAGGGATACCTGAACCTGAAATGAACTGAAAATATTTTACAGCTTTTCAACATGCCAAGCAATAGAAGAAAAAAAAAATCATACCAGTCTCAGTGCTGTGAACAGCTGTTGCTCTAAGGTGATTGCTAAGGAATCCGAAAATAGAATCAGACAATATCATCCCTGCCAGTATTCGTCTATAGTTTGGAAATCTCCAGCTGGAAACTTAATTGTAACTTAAACAGAGCATGCAAAAACAGCTTTTGTGTGGCTGGTCTCTATACTTTTATTGAACTGGATAATTTAATCAATAAGTTACAATATTGTGTGGTGTGGAGCTCTGTAAAATTCTAGGTGCAGATCAACTTGACATCTGCTTCTGAGCTTCTCTTCTTTGCCCCACCCTCTTTCAGAACATTAGAGTATACTTTCATAATGTCAATCATGTCTTTATATAATTGCAATCTGTTTCTATCCTTTTCCCATGTCCTACAGCCAAAGTTCAGCAAGGAAGTACTTCAGCTTATTACTGTTTGCCAAATAAACACACACACACACACACACACACACACACACACACACACACACACCATAGGCTTCTTTATATAACAGGAATAAAGTTGTTTCAGTAAGCATTTTTACAAAGCTTATTGAATGGCTCGAGTTTGGGTTCTTTCAGGAAGATTTTTTGAGAAACAAGACTTAAACCCTCACCCACTTACCATTGTGGAAGAGAGGCCAGAAATATTGTAAAATCTGAGGTTGGTGCACAAGACCCAAGCCCACTCAGTGAAAGAACTAGGGAGCAGGCCCCAACTCCAGCCAAGAAACTTTTGGCAAATGATTACTATGGGATGAGGGAGAGTAGATACTTACTTACTTACTTACTTACTTAATTAATTAATTAATTAATTTTATTTTATTTATTTTTGTATGTGTATGAATGTACTGTCTGCATGTAGGTTTGTGCACCAGTGTCATGCAATGCCGCGGAGGACAGAAGAGGGTCTCACATTCCCCTGGAACTGGAGTTCTCCTGGAATTGGAGTTACAGACAGTTCTTAGCCGCCATGTGGGTGCTGGGGATCGAACCCAGGTCCTCTACAAGAGCAGTCGGTGCTCTCAACTACTAGACTATCTCTCCAGCCCTATTTATTTATTTATTTATTTATTTATTTATTTATTTATTTATTTATTTATTGGTCTTTCTGAGACAGGGTTCCCCTGTAGCTTTAGCTGGCCTGACACTATGTAGACCAGGGTGGGACTTAACATATAACTCACTCAGATCCACTTGCCTCTGTCTCTAGAGTACTGTGATTAAAGTAGTAAACCACCATGGGAGTGACTCTAAATATGCTGACTAGATTCCTGTGGATGAGCTTGTACCAAGGGACATAGGGATACAAATGTTTAGGAAGTTGCACTGAGGGACACCTGGCTAGAAATGCTTGCCCAGTTAGGACTTAATATATATGACAGAATCCTAAAATCTGTTCAGAGGGGCTATGCATGGTGGGAAGGATAGAGAGGGTCTAAATCTGACTAAGATGTATTATATAAAATACACAAAATCTATAAAATATTAAAAATGAAAAATTAGCATATCAGCTAGCAGCTTTGCCTATGGAATTGTTACACATCTTTGGTTTGGTTGACTTCTACCTCTGTCTACTCTCCCCTATCTCCCTGCAGCTCTTCCCTGTTCAAAACCTTCTAATCTCAGTGTCCGTCATTATAGATGTAAGATTAGTGCATGACTGCCACTGTGAAGAAAGAGCAGTCTCTTGTTAGCTAATGAGAGGTTTATATAAGCCTCTGGTATGCTGTGTGTGGATAATATTTTTCTTGTATCCCTGGCGTGATAAATGAATGATCTTGGTTTTTATTTCAGTGACCCTGGTGACTGGTCTGATCTAATTTGGAGGTTTTATTTGATAGAAGAATTCAAGAGCCCTCACTGAAGTTCTCAGACCTGTATGCTGGAGTGTTTTTTTTTTTTTAACTTACTTTTTATATATTTAAGAATGATAAAATAGCAAATATAAGAGGAAAACAGTAAAAAGTGATGAGAATTTCTCATGGAAGTATGTGTCCATTTACTCATTTATTCTTGACTTAGATTTGTAAAATTATGGAAATGTTCTTTTTTACCCCATTTTAAATTATTTGAAAATTTCATATACATATAGTATATTTTGATCAAATCTAGCCACAGTTCCCTTCTCCACTACTCTTTCTTACAACTTTTTTTACCAAATTTACATGCTAATTTCTTAAATCCAGTAGGCACTCTTAGCGAACCTGTGTGTGCAAGGTGTAGGTCCATCTATTGGGGAATGAGTAGCCTTGGATAAAATAACTGCTTGTCTCTCTCCCAGGAGCCATCACATGCCAATATCTCCTAAGGTAAGGATAGTACTCCATTAAGTCCTCCCCATCTAACCTGGGATTTTGGAAAATGGAGTTAGATCGCATGCAGACTGTGTATGCAGTCCCAGCTTCTGTGAGTTCATGTGTGCAGGGGCCCATGCATGTTCAAAAATTATTATACAGGTATCCACTAATTCTGACTCTTACAATCTTTTCAACACCTATTTCACAATGATTCCTGAGCTTTGAGGAGAGCAAGAATGATAGAAACTTTTTAGTTTCATATGATCCTATTTATCAATTTTTAGTTTTAATGCCTATGCTACTGGGGTATTATTCAGAACATCTTTCCTTGGCTGAAAAACTGAAATTTATCCCCTTCTTTTTCTTCTAACATATTGCCAGCATCTGGCTTTTTATTGAGATCTTTGATCTATTTACTGTGGTTTTTTGTAGTATTGTAGATGATTATCTAGTGTCATTCTACTATAGTGATACAGTTTCAACATTTGCTGAAGATGCCTTTTTCCTTATATGCATTGCTGGTTTCTTTGTCAACCAGGTTGGTATAGGATGGTGGGCTTTACTCTAGATCTTCAATTCAATTCCTTTGGATAGTTTGATTGCTTTTATGCCAGTAATGTGATAATTTTACTACAATAGTTCTGTTTTATAACTTGAAATCAAGTATGGTGTTAATCTCAGCAGTTACTGGTTTATGGTTGTTTCAGATGTCTTGAGTCTTAGGCATTTGCATATGAATTTTACAATTATGCTATAAATTTCTGTGAAGAACTGTGTTGAAATTTGGATGGTGATTGCCTTGCATCTATAGACTGCTTTTATTAAGATGGGAATTTTCATAACACCAGTCCTACAAAGATTTTTCCATCTTTTGATGTCTTCATCAGATTCTTCAGGAAATGCATATTACAATCACTTTAAAATTTCATCTTACCCCAGTAAGACAGGTTAAGGTCAGGAAAACAAATGACATCAAATGCTTGACTGGATAGGATTTAACATGTAGGACAAAATACCTGAAATCTGACAGTGGTGGATGCTATGGGAGGTGAAAAGGGATGGGGAAAGGGCAATGCTCACTCACTACTGGTGGGACTGCAAGCTCCTGCAATGCCTAAGGAAAGCAGTGTGGAGAACTAAACTAAACATGAACCTACCATTTAACCCAGTGATACCACTCCTTTGTATATAACCAAAGGATTCATCCTATTGCAGAGACATTTGCACATCCATGTTTCTTGCTCCTGTTTTCACAATAGATAAGAGCTGGAAGCAACCTAAGTGTACTTCAACTTATGAGTGGATAATGAAAATGTGGTACATTTACCCAATGACGTTCTACTCGGCAGTAAAGAAAGATGATATCATGAAATTTGCAGGTAAATGGATGGAACTGAAGCTGTTAGGCTAAGTGAAATAACACAGACTCAGAAAAAAATGGCATGTATGTTCTCCCCAATTTGTGGATCCTAGCACCAAATCCTTATATGTTAGTATATATCCTGTCGTAACTACAGGAACCAGGAAATTGGAAAGGAACCAGGAAGGTATAAGGAAAGAGGGAACCTGAGAAAGACTAGTAGGAGACAGGTTACTACTAAGGGGGAAATGGATAAAATCAGGGCTTTTGAATGAGAGGACAAATGAAGGCTTATATAAGGAAATTTGGAAATGTGGGGATGAAAGGAAAGAAGGAACTCAAAAAAGGTGGAACGATAGAAGTCTGGTTATCAAGAGAGAAATGGGAAAATGGTTGACACTTTAAACAGAGAAGACATGGAGGTAGGGCTAGACAGGGTGAGGGAGAGAGGAGAGAAATAATGCCTAGCTAGTGTAAAAAACCTGAAGGTATCATATTATACATACAATATCTCCGAATGAGTCCATATGTATAGCTGAAGGCTACATAACAAGAAACAGTGCCAGACTGGAGAAACCTTCATTTGAATCACTGGCTATTGTAGTCCAAAAGACTCCCAAAATTACACAGGCTATTGCCACAGCCCTTAATCGCCTTCCAGAATCTGAAGTTAAGACCCTATTGCTAAAGACAGGACATACTTTGGAGTCTGGATTTGGAGCAATGGAGCTGGAATTGCCCTGGAAGCCACCTCCCTGAAGACATAAATTTGGAGAGCACTAAACAAGCTACTGAGGAAGAACAGCAAACACCAGTCCAACACCAGCTTTAGACCAAATATAAACATCAATGTCTGACTCAGGACATTGGCGCAGTAGTGGCACTTTTCTCTCACAGGTAATCAACGGCTAACTAATTGGGCTCAAACCCACTCAATGGGAGGAAACTCATGTGTGGTAATGTAAACAAATCCAGATACACATGACAGGAAGTCACAGATCTTAAGTAAATTCATGATGTCTTTTTTCTTTAACACCGCATATAACTCATTGTCTAAATGTAGCACATTTTAATTCACTTAGCAGTTCAGGGACACTTGAGTTGCTTCCAGCTCTTTGCTATTGTGAAAAGAGCAGCAATAAACATGGTTGTGCCTAGGAATGGTATGACTAGGTCAGATGGTAGGTTCATTTCTTTGTCTTTTAAGAGTTCTCCACACTGCTTTCCATAGGGGCTGCACGAGTTTGCAATCCCACCAGGAATTCATAAATGTTCCCCTTTCCCCACACCCTCTACAACAATTAGTGCCATTGGTGTTCCTGATCATAGCTAATCTTCCTGGTGTAAGATGAAATATTAATGTGGTTTTGATTTGCATTTCCTTAATTACTAGTGATGCTGAACAATTTTTAAGAAAGTTCCCAGAAATCTTTGCTTCTTCACTTCAGATGCCTCTGTTCAGATCTTTATTCCATCTTTTGATGGGGTCATTTGTTTCCTTGATCCTTTGTTTCTTGAGCAATTTATATTCTCTGGATGTTAAACCTCTGTCAGATGTGAAACTGGTGAAGATTCATCCCACAATGTAGGGTTTCTCTTCACTTTTTTGATGTTTCTTTCACTGTACATTAAACATTTTAGTTTAAAGAGGTCCCACTTGTTGATTGTTACTATTATTTCCTGTGCAACTACTGTGTTATTTAGAAAGTTGTTTTCTATACTGATATCTTGTAGGTTACTGCCAATATGTTTTTTTTTTCTAACATTTTCAGAACTTCAGGTTTCACATTGAGGTCTTCGATCCATTCAGAGCTGACTTTTGTACAAGGTGAAAGGTAAGGGTTTAGTTTCATTCTTCTACAAGAGGCTACCCAGTTTTGCCAACATAATCTGCTGAACATAATGTCTTTCTTCCATTGAGTCTTCTTGGGCACTTACCCAAATATGAGGTGGCAGAATTTGCACATACTCAAGTTTGGATCTTCAATTTTGTTCCATTGATCTATGAGTCTATTTTTGTGCCAGTACTATGCTCTTTTTATGACTATGGCTCTGTAATGTAGTTTGAAGTCTGGTATGGTAATTCCCCCTGCATTACTCTTTTGGTTAGGGTTGCTTTGGCTATCCAGGGTCTTTTGTGTTTCAATCTGAATTTAGGATCTTTTTTTCTAATTCTGTGAAGAGATTCATGGGGATTTTGATTGTGATTGCATTAAATCTATATATTACTTTGGGTAGGATGGTCATTTTACTATATCAGTTCTTCCAATCCATGAGAATGGGAGGTCCTTCCATCTTCTGGTGTTTTCTTCAATCTCCTTCAAGGATTTAAAATTTTCATTGTAGAGATCTTTAACATGTTTAGTCAGGTTTGATCCAAGATGTTTTATTTTATTTGAGGCTATTGTGAATTGGTTGGTTTCACTGCATTTCTTCTTCAGTTGCTTGTTGTTGGCCTAAAGAATGGCTACTGCTGGGCTGGAGAGATGGCCTAGCGGTTAAGAGCGCCGACCGCTCTTACAGAGAACCCGGGTTCGATCCCCAGCATCCACATGGCGGCCGAGAACCGTCTGAAACTCCAATTCCAGGAGAACTCCAGTTCCAGGGGAATCCGACACCATCTTCTGACCTCCGCGGCATTGCACGACACGGGTGCACACACTTGCATGCAGACAGTACATTCATACACGTACAGAAATAAGTAAAAAAAAAAAAAAAAAAGAATGGCTACTGCTTTTTGTAGATTAATGTTGTAACCTGCCAGTTTACTGAAACTGTTAATCATTTCTAATTTTCTGGTGGAATTTTTGACATCTGCTATGTATACTATCATGTCATCTGCAAAAAGGGATAGTTTGACCCCTTCTTTTCCAATTGGTACTACTTTAATTTCCTTATCGTGTCTTATTGTTACAGCCAGAGTTTCAAGCACTGTATTGAAATGGAGTGAAGTTAAGGGCCAGCTTTGCTGGGTATGTTTTTAATGTGAATGTTCCCAATTCTTTTGGCTGTAGGTTTGTTGAATATAGCTTACTTATGTTCAGGAATGTTCCCTCCAGTTCATTTTCCTCTAGGACTTTAAATGTGCATCAATTGAGATGAGGATGTGCTTTTGTCTCTCAGTCCATTTATATGCTTTATGACATTTATTGATTTGCATATGTTGAACCAGCCCTGCATCTCTGGAATAAATCTGACTTGATCATGGTGGATGACCATTTTGATATTTACCTGTGGGTCATTTGCAAGTACTTTGTTGAGAAGTTTTGCATCTATATTCATTAAAGAAATGCTTTATAATTGTATTTTTTTGTTGTATATTTGCCTTGTTTTGGTATTAGAGTGATGCTGGCTTCATAGAAATAATTTGGGAGATTTCCCTCTTTTCTATCCATTTGAATAACTTGAGTAATAATGATTGTTGGTCCTTTTTAAACATCTGGTAGAATTCTGCTGTAAATCTGTCTGGATCTGTTTAAGCTATTGTTCTCTTCTTTGTTAAGCTTTCGTGATTCCCATGATTTCTGATATTCATCTATTTCTTTTAGGCTTTCAAATGTAATAGAATATAAGTTTTTAAAATATTCCCATATAATTCTCTGGATCTTTTTTACCTATTGTGATGTTTCCCCTTTCATCTCTAATTTTGTTGATTTGGAGCTGTTCTTTCTTTCTCTTGTTTATCCTTTCAAAGAAACATCCTGGACTCATTGATTGATTCTTTGTATTGTTCTCTTTGTTTCTATTTCATGTATCTCCCTTCTGATTTTTGGTATTTCCTTTTGTCTTTTGAGTTTGAGATTCATTTGTTGTTGTCTTTCAATTGTTTTTAGTTGCAGTGTTAGGTCATTTATTTGTGTTCTTCTTTATTCTTTATTCTCTCACTGTGATATTTCTTTTTTTCTCTGTCATGCATATAATCCAAAATCAGATCTATTCATGGTATCCCAGAGCTCATCGACATTCTGTTCATACATTCTTAAAACTTAGCCTTAACCTTCAAAAGTGATTCAATTTCTCTAATTTGTCTTTCAGCCCAAATTTTCTATGTTATAACTGATCCATTCTGTTGTCTCTTTATGCTGTTTTTTCTTGTCTCATAGAGGTTTTCATTTCTAGCATCAATTCAGTTTGTGTTTTTCTTCAGAAATTTTACATATCTGTTGAATTCTATTTTCATATCTTGGATTGACTTTCTTATTTCATTCATCAATTTGTTTATGTTCTTGTAGGGAATATGCATGTTTTTTTTTGAGTTGTTCAAACTAATTTATAATCAGATTTTTATTCTATCTTTTAATTTTTTTTTTAATTTTACATGTACAAGGGTTTTGACTGAATAACTGTAAATGCACTCTGTGTGAGCAAGGTTCATGGAGGCCCAAAGAGTGAGTTGGATCCCTGGAACTTGTGAAAGACCATTGTTAGCCACAGTGTGGATGCTGGAAAGTGAATCCAGGTCCTTTGCCAGAGCAGCCAGTGATCTTAATCACTAAGCTATCTCTCCAACCCTGAGTCTTTTGAATTTATTTTCTGGAAGTTCCTCCAGGCCATTTTTTATTAGATAATATTATTATGGGACTAGTATTTTGGGAGAAGACACATTAATTTGATTTTTTTCATATTATGTTTCTGCACTAAGACTTGTACATCTGGATTAGTTTGTTGACTGAAATTTTTCTCCTTTACTTTCTTTCTTTCTTTTGTTTTGATTCTTTCTTCGTTCTTTATCCTTTCTTCCTTTCACCCATCTTTTCTTTTCCTTCCTTCCTTTCTTTTTGATTCTTCATCTTTTCTTCCTTTCTTCCATCTTTTCTTTTTTTCCTTTCTTTCTTCTGTTTGTTTCTTTCCCTTTCTTTTTATTCTTTTATTTCTTCACATTGCATTTCTTCATTGAATGAAGGTATTTGCACTTTAGAAGCAGTATTTAGAATCTAAGTTTTCTCTGGGTTGCTGGTACAGGATATTCTAGAGCAATGTTGGGCGTCTTAAGCAGCGGAGTTTGGGCCCCCTATTTGCTACAAGAGGCTAACCAGGTTTGGCTTTTGAAGGAAAATGTCAGGGAGCTGTTGGTGGAGCTGGTGCAGGATGGGTTGGCAGAAACCTGGATCCTGGTCCCCTGGTGGCACAGGTGGCCATCACCAGGGAAGTGGGGCACAGGAGGACGTGCTGACTTGGCTCTTCTTACTCTGCCTTGCAGGTGGGACCATGAAGGAGAACCTAGGTCCCCTACTTCCTGGAGAATGCCTTCTAGGCTTGACTCCTAGAGCACAATCCCTAGTAGCTCAGGGTAGAGGAGGCCAGTGGCTGACCTCTGGAAATTAAATTTTCTAAATAGATTTTCTTTTTCAGAAGAATTCTTGTATGGGTAATATCCCCTGAGGTAAAGTAAAATTATAGGAAAATCTTTTACATTTTTATTAGTTCTTTGAGAGTTTCATATGATGTATTTTGATTATAAACACCTCCCATTCCCAATTCCACCCAGGTCCATCACTCTTTTTCTTTCTTTTTTTATAAGTTTTTATTGGAGTTTTTATGTGTTTCATACATAGTTTATCAATACACCTTAACTGCCTTTATACCCACTTCTCCATTGGCACCCTCCCCAGCCTCCCTCCAAGTTCATGTATTCTGTCATTTATGCTACAATCCATCGCACAAACCTACTTTTCCTACCCATTCCTCAGTGGCAGCTCATCCCCTGAGCTCTAGTCAGGCTACCCCGAGTCCCTTTCCTAAAGAAGGCCACTTCTTCCTCACCCAACTGAAATCAGTTGCCAATATTTCTTCAGTCAAGTTTGGGCTTTGCTACCCATATCTGCAATTCTGTGCATGGTTTTTGTAGCTTGCATGGGTCTTGTGCATAATGATACCAAAGATATAGATTCTTATGAACAGGGTCCCAGGAGCTCATAGGATTCATTTCTGTTTGGTCTTGCAGCATCTTCCTGGCTCTTACTATCTTTCTGCCCCCTTTTCTGCAATTTTCTCTGAGCACTGGGTGGGTGAAGCTGAATACAGACAACCTGTCCATGGAACCACACTCTGTACACTCCTAATATCGCTGATTTGGCCATTCAAGCCCTTTTAAATTTCTGGCCTCCTGTTGCATGGGGGAGCTTCCTTAATGATAGTTAGGGCAATTAATGCCTTCTTTAGTCCTTGTTCTATGCTGCATAAGGGTTTTATGTAGAGGCTGCATTGTAGAGGCATGAGCAAAACCCTGTTTCTACTCATCCATCTTGTTAAAACCCGCTTAGCACCATGTGCTTCCCATATAATCTTGATTATGTGGTCATGCACTGACATGTCAACCTACCAGCACAAGCTCGAGCCAGACAAAATCTCAGCAAGAGAGGAGGGAGCATGATATCCCAATCCAAGTTGAGTAGCTATTGACAACTGATAGATGATGGGAGAGGAAGAGTCAATTATCTCTAAGAGAAGAAACATTTTAAGGCCTCTGAAAAATGTTCAAGCCCAAGGTCAGTGTCTCCTGCCTTCCTACTCTTTGAACTGGGGATATTATATCTCTAATTCCTATGTGAGTGGTACTCTGAATCAATGTAAATGGCACACGCCTTAAATATTCTTTTAAGACATCATTATAATCCTTTAACTATATTTTATGCAGAAAACATTATTACTACCATAGTTGACAGCTGCTTCCTTTATTGAGTCAAATTTTTGTTTTGTTCACTGAAAAAGTGATTAAAACAAAAAAATCATGAATGGACATAGATCTAGATATACCTAGGTTATTTGCTTATATTTAAAACATTTGTACCTCATGACAAAAGAAAAATATAAGCCTTTTTCTGAGGCTTTGTTGATGATTTTCATTCCACAAGTTTTACAGACATCCCAGCCTAAAGCTGTGTTTACCATGTCAAACTGCATATCTTTTAGTTGAAGTAAGAAGTGTAGAATGTGGAAAGCAAGATGAAGTTGCTTGCTAATGATGTCTATTCAGAAGGAACATTTACCAAAGGACAAGGGAAATGTTAGCTAATCTCAAGTGGTTTATATACCATTACCTGAAGAGATATTTTGGAGTCGGTTTAAGTGAAAACAGTTCACTTATCACATGTCTTATATATTATATCCAAAGGTTAGAATAAAATTAGTAATTTTAAAATCCATGACATAAATCTTAATGCTTTATCTTTAACAGAAAATATTTTACTTCTACTTTTTCTAAAGATAGACTCACAAAATAATTTGGCAAATTAAAATTTTAAACAAATTCATGACAACTGATCAAACTTGTGATTTCAAATGCATTAATAAGTGGCATTTGAAAAACTGTGTATGTGAAGTAAAATACATTATTATTTACCCACTTTAAACATATATGCATGGGGCTGGAGAGATGGCCTAGTGGATAAGAGCGCTGACTGCTCTTGCAGAGGACCTGGGTTCGATCCCCAGCACCCACATGGTGGCTGAGAACCGTCTTTAACTCCAGTTCCAGGGGAATTCGACACCCTCTTCTGACTTCTGCAGCATTGCACGACACGGGTGCCCAAACCTACGTGTGGACAGTACATTCATACACATACAAGAATTAAAAAAAACATATATGCATAACATGCATATATTTATAATTTTCTCAAACATTCATGATACATTGTCAGTAATATTTCTTGTTAGCTGCATTTTCAGTCACACAGATATGATTGTTCTCTGGTAGCATTTGGCAGAAGTAATAGAGGATAGATTGAATCCTTCAAGTGCAGCCTTCAATTCCAACCAATCAGGGACACCTGCATGTGGTAATCCTTCTCAGTGGTTACAAGTGCTGGCAGAAACCAGAGATCCATTCTCAAGCTAGAGAAAAAAAAAAAAAAAAAAAAAAAAAAAAAAGCTAGAAATAGATGCAAAAACACTCTTCATAGGGAAACTGTCAAATTTCTTTTAAGGAAAAGCAAACAAAAAAAGTCAAGAGCTTGTTCTGTGCATTAAAATATTTTATACAAAGGCTATTAAACTTAAACACACCAATGAAGGATGAACAAGCTGAATGTGTCATCCTCCCTGGTCCATGATAAGAACTGCAGCTTAGTATCCACCATGAGGCTTTAAACTTCTGTATAGGTGCCCATTACAATAGTCTTCTTTTTAGTTCCTTGTTAGAGCTGTGTGAACCTTTCATCTCATGAAACTTGCCAACTTCAAGAATATTTCATTAGTTACAAGCTTTGCAAGTTTTACAGAATACATTCAAGCATCACTTTTGCAGGCAGCAGGGCTATAAATGTTTTTCTTTTTCCAAAGATTAAAAAAATGTACAAAAGGAATCCACTGAAAGAAAACTAGTAGAATTTTCTCATTCTTTCCAGAAACCATCTTATTTTATGTAAGTTGACATGCACTGGGCCTTAAGGTAGGGTTCAGCAGAGAATTCATCAGAGGTCACCATGTCAGTAAACCTCTCTCTAGCATAGCACACACTATGGATAATAAGTTTCCTCCATTTCTAAATACATTCTTTATTAAAATAAGTTGTTACTGAATAAATTATTAGTATTTCTCCACTTCTAACTAATTATGCTAACTTTTTCATTTTTAATATCCAACTAATTTAATAGGAGATGAAATCTGGTGAATTATTTTTCTAAACCTCAAACAGCATATGAATCCATATCTTTGAATTAGCAAAGTGTTCACAGTAGTGCAGTATTTTTAACTGAAAGTGTTATCTGTAGAACCCCAGAAGGGGCTGGGACATCAAAATATTCCACCTAATGAGTAGGACAGGTTTCCTCTTATGTCTTTAATTAAAATGTTCTGAAAATTTGACTCCTGTTGCTAGCTGAGTGAAAAAGACGACAGCAGCTTTGTAGAATAAGCCTCCACTTCTGGATTTCTTTTGCTAGACAACCCTAGATAATTACAGACCATCTAGAACATTTTAGAGTTTCGGTATGGAAGATATTTTTATCTGCTACCTTAAAGGCACTCTCCTTTCAAACACTTTTGTGAGGATCCATAAGAAGTGTCTTCAGGTCTTCCCAGAAAGAAGCTTCACCTGTAGGAAATAGCACATTTCACTGCAAATGTCTCAGTTATTTATCCAGAATAAATCTCAGAAACTGTTGAGATTTATAGCAAAGATCTTTTTTCCTCCTCTGGAATCAGGAATCTAGGAATTATAATCATTATGCTACAAGAAATAATCTAAGGGATCTTGAATCAATTTACTGGAAACAATGTCAATCTAAGATCAGAGAGAAAACAAAATTTAGTATGCTAAGCCACCAGTGTGCTTGGGGAGAAGTCACTGCATTGCATGGGCTATTCATTAATCAGTCATCAGTCATGGAAGTCCATGGCACACAATCGGACACCCAAGAGTCCAATACTTTTGTCTCCGAACCCTCCTCATCAGAAAAAGTGAGGTTCCCAAAGGACTTCTGTTACTACACATTTTCTATAGACTCTTGTGCACCAAACATTGGGATATAATTTAAGGATAAAAGATAAGATAAATTTTATTGCCACTTCCATGAATTAATTGACAAAAGAAACACTCAGAGACAATTAAAGCATCAGAATTATAATAAGAGGGTAAATTATAACCCAACAATTAGGAGATCATTTACTTATCTATGCTTGTGGAGGTCACAGAAAAGAACAATAATAGATCTAAAAAGAATTAAACACAAGGGTTTGAGCATATACCTAATTAGTAGAGACTTTGCCCAGTGTACACAGGATGTGGATTTGATCCTCACCACACACTAATACTAATCCCTTACAATAAAAAGAAAACTTTAAAATTGTTTACAATGGAATAATGTACATGTTCCTTAGATAAGTAATAAACCAAAACTAGCAAAAAAAAATAATAAAATAAAGCAAAAAAGAATGTTCTACAATAAGAGACTAGACAACATGAATGCAAAAGGCCGCCTTAGTCTTTGAAGTGCAGCTAAATCAGAATCCCCCAGCCTCTGTAAAGCAGAAAAGGCAGAAGTATACTTCTTTACTGATCTAGAAGATCAGGGGTCCCCAAGGCATTGACATCTGGCTAAGGCTCTAACAGCCCCATCCCTATGATAATGAAACTCCTCATGACTGGACATTGATTCATCTCTAGAATGAAACTCCCATGCTTTGATAAGCTCTTACTTGTCTCATCTATTAAAACCACTATACCACCAATCAAATCCCAACATGAGTCATGGTAGGAACATTCAAGCTATAGTATCCCTCTCATGCAGTTCCCCAAATGTATTAACTCTATCACAGAACTCAGAGGTTTAAGTCATTCAGATATCCACTCAAAACTCCAAAGTTCTGAGTCTTAGGTAAATCAGATATGGATGACAATCAGGCAAGAGTCATCCTGTACCAAATTGCCTTTTACCCATAAGCCTGTGAAACATCAAGACACCTTCTTCTAAAACACAGAGGAAACATGAGGCAAGCCTAGGAATAGCATTCCTTTCCCAGAAGAATGCAACTGGGATCCAAAAGAAGTAACAGATTTTGAATTACGGAACTCAACACCAAAGCAACTTCACATTTATTTTATTTTATTTATTTATTTTTTATGTGTATGAGTGTACTGTCTACATGTAGGTTGGTGCACCCATCCTGTGCAATGCTGCGGAGGTCAGAAGAGGGCGTCATATTCCCCTGGAACTGGAGTTAAAGGAGGTTCTTAGCCGCCACGTGGGTGCTGGGAATCGAGCCCGGGTCCTCTGCAAGAGCAGTTGTAGGTCCTAACCGATGAGCCATCTCTCAGCCCCCAACTTCACATTTTAAAGCTCCAGTATAATCTCCCATATCTTCATTTCCTACCTATGGGGCACAGGAAAGCAAGGGTTGGTTCCTGAGAAGTTAGTAAGCCTGATTTTTATAGTTTGAAAACATAGATTTTGAAACTGATGTCTGCATTTGTTTTCACTTGAGACTGCTGATGGCTCTGTAGTTCTAAAATATCAGAGCCTTAAATCACAGTAATGAGCATTCTGTTTTGACCTCTTTCCCATTCAATGATAGATATCACCAGTCTGGGGCCTTTCTGTGGTAAACTCTCCAGGCAAAGATCTGAGCACTCAGGCTATCCACATCAGTCTTTCAACTTTGGGCAGAGGAACCCATTCCTTCAAGGCTTTTGCATTCTAGAAACCAAAATTTGTGTTCTGGAGAGGCCATCAAGGATGACCAGGCTTGTAAATTTAAAGGTGAAAAGTTGACTCACAACTATCATCACTAGCCACAGTTAGGGGTAACAAAGGAGTTAATGGGGTGGCAGAAAAGGGAAGGTGGCACTGAAGAGGCACCTTTCTGGAAAGCTTGCCTCCAGAGTCCTCACCTACCTCAAGACCTCTGAAATTCACTCAGAGCCATTCTTTAATTGAAACGTAGAAACTGGTTTTGCTTGTTCTCATATTAATCTCTTTACCAAACTCTTGCAAACTTATGGTATTCTTCCCCTAAAATACTTGATTGTTGTTTACTTGGCTAGACTAAAAGTTTACCAAACCTTTCTAATGTGTCCATTTTAATAACAGATTTGGTTTCAAAGTCACTTCAAACCCTTTGCATTTTACTATGTACTGTTTTAGAAACAGTAGGACCTTGAGAGTTTCTTCTGTGTCTTCCAGGAGATATCTTAGTTCAGTGTTTTTATGTTCTGCATTTCTTAACACATCAGGACAGAGAAAAGTTTGGCAAGTTCCTTCTTACATCCTAACACAAATTTATTCTGGGTCTCAATGGAATAATTATTTTGTTCCTCAGTCTTCATCAGATGACAATTGCCATTCTTGTTTGTACCAACTAGGATCAGGAGGGCTCAAGTCCCCTATAAGTGCTCAGAACTCGACAACTGCTTTCTCTTCTTTGATCTCTCTGGAATCACCTTTAATGTTCCCATTAGTATCAATCTAGGCTTTTTCTAGCTGCTTGTCTATATTTTTTCCAACTTCTCTCCAATATCCAATTCCAGATTTTCAGGTCATTAGCTATAGTAATAGCCTCACTATTATTTCATGCTAGTTCCCTTTGAGCCATCAGAAATTTCATCTTTTCTTCTTATGATCAGGATGATACTTACAGAGGCTGGGACATCCAAGATTGGGGCCTGGAAACTGCTGAGGATCTTCTTCCTACCTGACATTGCTGGTTTAGAGAGCGTGAATGAATGGAGGACAAACTTTCCTGTTTAAATGAAACATTATTAAAATGAAAAACTCACTCATAAATGATGACACTATACCGTGCTTTCTTTATTAAAAGTTATCTGTCACTTTTATCTTTTTTATGTGTACTGTCTGTTTGCATGTGTGTGAGTTTATGTGTATGTCTCTGAGTGTATTTGCATGCTCCAAGGTCAGATGGAAGCATCAGATCCTGTGGACTGGAGTTACAGGCTTTTGGGGCACACTGGACTTGTGTGTGTGGAGAGATCTGATCACAGGTCCTCAAGAGTATGCAGCAAGCCCTGTTAAGTGTTGAACTCTCTCCAGCCACACTGATCATTTTGTGAAAGTGGAATCCTCAAGATCTAATTACTTCCTGCTATTTATACCCTTTCACAACTACAGTTATATTTCATCAAGAGGGGGATAGGGCGAACGCAGGCTTGGAATGTGTGAGGTTCAGAGGCTGAATGTTATCACCACCCTGAAAAACTGAAGAATACACATTACCTTGAGTTTTGAAATGACATTCAAACCACAACAAGGCCCGAAAGGAAATAGTGTAAGAAGCAACATGTCTGATCCTCAGCAAATCTCCAAGCACTCCAACAAGCATGAAATACTGTTCCTATGTAATAAGTTTCCCAAACACAGTAATTTATTTAAAATATTTATAATCAGTTTATGGTTTATGAAATAATTTCACATCAGCCACCTTACATATAAATACCCAATGCCCCTGCAAGTTACATAAAGAAGGTTTAATTAGCAAGCCTTGTGTGCATTATTTCCCCTAAGGATAAATGATTAAGCATGATAAGAATTTGGCTATTACATTTAGCAAACTTTTGTTTAGAATCTTCATTAATCTTTCAGAAAAGTTACTGATACTCTAGGACTTCTGAGAGTCCCCAAAATTTATAAAAGTTAGCTATTGTAAGTAAATTTAATTCAATATTCCTTATTTTCAATAGAAAATTTTGTTATTAAAGCTAGAATTCTGATGCTTTATTAAAAATGGGTGAAGGGACAGAGCATCAAGGCAACTCAGTGGGTAAATTCTCTTACACTGTAACCCTCACAAAATAAGTTACATCCCAGGAATCAGCATAAAGTGGAAGAGAAGAAACTGAACAAAATAGTTTTCTGATCTTAATGTAAGTGCTGTTACATTGCTTTTATATGGACAAATCATCTCACACACACTCGCATACACATATACACACACATAAAACACACACGCATTCCCATACTTGCTCATACATAAACACATATACACAATAATGGTACATAAAATTAATAAATAAATATATGGAAAAATACAGCAATAGTAAGAAAAATCCCCTTAGAATTCAATCCTCATTTTTCCTTTCATATTTCAATGTAGTCAACACTCTTAGTGTTTACCTTTAAAACACTGAAATAACCAGACTATGAAAACTGTATGAGTTAAACCAATGAAGAATGACTTTCATTGATTCTCTCTTGTGTGAAGAGCAAGGGCAGTCTATCATTTAATTAAATTAAATTAAGTTCCAAAATAAAAAAAAAAACTCTGAAAATAGTTGAAGAAAATGTATATGATATTCTCTAAACCTTCTGCTTATGAAGTTTTCCCATTAATTAGACAAGCACCTCTACACTACCAATAAAAAACTTATTTACTTAATAAAAATTTCACCCAAGTACTGTGCATTGTTTCCTTAGGGTGTTGAACTCCTCACATCTCTTCATCATTTTATTATGTATTGATATGTAATATTGATAAGTCTGATTTTAAATGCCTCAATTCTCGCTCTTCAAAAATGTTAAAATAGAAAAAGAATGCTAGCATGATTTATGATCTAACATATAGAGAGTAAAAATGGAAAATTGAAAACAGTCCACATATATAGATATACAAATGTGTTGGCTTTGTATATCAAAGTATCATAAACTGGGGATAACACTATGGAAAGTTTTGGGTCTCAAAGTTATAGAAGCTATGAGTCTGAGTTTAGTGTATCAGATGATTGACTTTCCTGTGCTTTCTCCTAGTCTGGGAGCTCACTGCCACTGTTATAACTCCTTGGAATTGTGCACAGGCCCAATACCCAATTTCTGACCTCACCCTCACACTATGGGTGAGCACATACACACACAAGTGTTTCTGCATGTCTGTATGCCTCCAAGTTCAAAGTTCCCATTCCTAAGTTGTAGCCAGATGGGATTCTCACACAGTCAGCTCATCTTAATTTTATCATCTGCAAAGTCATTATATACAAATCAGACCATATTCTCTAATTAGGGTTTCATACTGGGGATGAGGGTTTCATAATCATCAATGTTATGTGCATATGAATAGTTTACTGTTGAACTGTTTTCTTCAGCAATCTGTTCCAACACCTGAGTTTGAACCCATCATCCATGAATGAGTCACATCCAAGTGTTTAGATACATACTTGAGTAGTCATTACCTGGTTTGCATATTCTTCATTAAGAAAAAAGACTGTTCTGAAGAAGAAAATATTGTAATGAAAACATATAAAAGTTCCTAAAAGAGAAGTAAGAATGTTAACAGAACAAAAGAAAGAAGTGAAAGATATCTAAAAAGTGGTTACAGTGTATATAAAGTCACTAGCCTGTCCTCTAAAAGAAAAAGTATTATCCCCAAATTAAAGAGAATGGAAACATACAGTGGAATACAATGCAAGATTCTAGAGGCATTCTTTAATTTAATTTAATACAATGCAAGATTCTGAGGCATTGTTTAATTAAGGGCAGGAAGCTGAGTGGCATCTTTTGCTTAGATCATAATGCTACCCTAATGCTATTTTTTCTAAATCTAAAAATTTTGTACTTACAATTATTTAATGGAGAAAAAGGCATAATATCAGAAACTTACTCTGAACCCTGAAAAGTTCAAATGAAAATATTTTAGTTGGTTTTTCCCCCATACAATGTCTCTATTTCTTATAATACCCATTTTATTATAGTTAAGGCCTTCAAAATTGTATTTTCTTTTTTCTTTTTTTTCTTTTTTTTTTTTTTTTTTTTTTGGCTTTTCAAGACTGGGTCTCCCTGTAGCCCCAGCTGTCCTGGAACTCATTCTGTAGACCAGGCTGGCCTTGAACTCACAAAGATCCTCTGCCTCCCTCCTGAGTGCTAGGATTAATGGCATGTGCCACCATGCCCTGCTCTATTTTCATATACATAGTGAACACCTGGCTCACGCCCTTGGCTTCAAGTGATATGGGGCCTTGTGTATTCAAACTTGCCTGATGGATATCTATCTTTGGGCTCTGGAGGAGCTCTTGAATAACTGGGTGAGAATTAGCTGGTCCCTCCAGTACAAAATCAGAAGAGAGACCCTGAAGTCTAGACCAAACAGCCTTACATTACTAATAAGATGACAATGAAGGCACCTGAAGAATACAAGAAAAGTCATTCTTCAGTTCAACAAAGAAACGTTTGAGCTTCATACCAGAATCACAAATAATAAAAGAAATCCACATGCCAAAATTACAACAAAAAACTCAGTAACATGAAAAACCCAAATAATATTTCTCCACTAAATACTACAAATCCTGTAGAAGAAGGCTACAGTGAGTGCCCCCTAGTTGTAACCTAGGTCATAGAATTTAAAAGAACTATCATAGACATGATGAAAGAATTCAAGAAATTTAAAGAACATGCAAACCAACAAATAAAACAACTAAAACAAGATAGGGATAAATTAAAAGAAGATAATGATAAACTTCAGACATGAATTCAGAAAATAGAAATACTGAAGAAAATTTAAACCGTAATGAAAAATGAAGTGGAACACTCAATAAGCCATCTGGAAAGGATGGGAGAAAGCCTCAGTAACAGAATAAATGATGTAGAAAATAGAATATCAAGACTAGAAGATAAAATGGAAGAATTGATTGCTCAGGCAAAGATTATGAAAAAAAAAGAAACATAATATTCAAGAAATGTGAGAAACCATGAAAAGACCAAACTTATGTATCATAGGTATAGAAGAAGAAGAATCTCCTGATAATGTTATTGACTAGATCTTCATCAGGATTGTAGAAAAAAATTTCCCAAATTAAGGAAAGACATACCCATACAAATACAAGAATACATGGAACACCAAATAGACAGGGCCAGAAAAGAAATCCTCCATACCATATCATAGTAAAAACACTAGATGTTCAAAACAAAGAGAGAATACTGAAAGCTGCAAAAGAAAAACAAGTCACATATAAATGAAAACACATCATAATTACAACTGATATTTCAATGCAAACAATGAAAACCAGAAGAGCTTGGACCAAAGTATCCCCAGTTCAAAATGACTATAGATGCCAACAAAGAATACTGTACCCAGCAAAAATGTCTATTATAGTTGAAAGAGAAAGAAAAATCTTTCATGACACAAATAAAGTGAAAGAATTCATGTTCACATTGGGGTCTTTCCTTCTCATGGTCCCCCAAAATGAAGTCCAGTAAGCATGCGTCCTGTCTTAATCCCCCTGTACTGGCCTCCATGATACAGCCCAGGTAGTTCAACAATGGCAGTCTATATTCTGACGAGGCTGACATCCCCTTAGCTGTTTAGTCCACAAGCTGGATATTTCAGTAGTCCCCATCTGGCATTGAAGGTTTGGAGGATTCTTGGACAGACATGAGTCCTCAGTACATATTAGAAGGTTAAAAAGCTGTGTCTCATGTCTTTGAGGAGTGCCAAAAGTGGAGGCAGCCACAGAGTAGATGCACTTGCCAGTAAGAATAGGAGACAGGCCAAACAACAGTACTCTCTCTTTATTCTCTTTATCTTTTTTACTAAGATCTCAAGTTCTATGTCTGCAGTATAGTTTCTCTGGTCTTACTGATTATTTGTATCTGGTTGTACTTTCCTTTTGGATGCTTTACGCCACACAGTTAGCCCAGATTAACCAAGTTTTTTGTTTTCTCAAAGTCAGTTGAGGATCTGGTCCTCAGGGGTCTCTCAGGGTGTAGGATTGATGGTTGTTTGGGGTTGTCAAGGAGGAACCTTCAAGCACTTCCTTAAGGAAAACATGACATCTTTTAAGGAAGAAAAAAATCCTCCAATTCAAGTGATATGTGTATGTATGTATGTATGTATACATGTATATATATATACTGTATACATACATATATATATGTGGTATGTATGTATAATATAGTATATTATAATATATACATATATATAGTATAAATATATATATATATACATATATACAATGAGCAATACAAGCTGGAGAAAACAACAACAAAAGAACTGAAAAAAAACTCTGGAGAGACTCAGAGAGAGATGCAGGACATGTATGGCAGAGTGCAGGGACTTGGGCGGGATGGGGTCATGGAAGGGAAAGCAACTCTAAATTTGAATGAGAAATGATGTGTGACCTATGGAAAAGGTTTAATAATGGTAATAATAAAAAAGTGGAAAAAAAAAGAATTCATGTCCAGAGACCAGCACTTCAGAGAATACGTGAAATACAAAGAGTCAAAGAAAGGAATGGCTATACCCAAGTGACAACAGAAAGTAGTTAATGAAGATATAACTGTGAAATACAAACCTAGACCAAGAATGCAAACAGAAACTAAAATGATGGGATGCAATATATATTTCTCAGCAATAACTTTAAATATCAATGGACTGAATTCCCCAATCAAGAGGTCTAGACTACATATTATATGATATTCTAGGTCTTAGTAAAAGTAAAAATCTCTATATTAAACAACATTGGTTAAAAGGTTTTAATAAAAAAGGTAATACATTTAAGCTAATTGGAAATATAAATGTAGTCCACATCTGCTTCACTTACAATTTGTATAACAACAACTTGGGGTTAATGGATACAAATTCTCTACAATGTTTGTGTTGTACAAGTATCAACTTGTAACATTTTCTTTCTACCTGTAGGATAATTTAACTAAAGGAATTAAGTTGGCTTCCCAAATTAACAACATACAGTCAATGATAAACATCTCAGATAAATTTAATGCAGAAAAGTCAGATAAATTTAATGCAGATATGCAAGCCACAAAAGTTGCAGGCATCAAACATCTCTGTGGATCCTAATTGTAACATTTATAATGTGTCCTAATGAACTTTACCTTTCAGGTGCCACAAAGTTTAATATGGAGAGACTTCTTACCTCCTTTTCTTTTCTTTTTTTTTTTTTTTTTTTTTTTTTTTTGTCTTTTCGAGACAGGACTCCCTGTAGCCCCAGCTGACCTGGAACTCACTCTGTAGACCAGGCTGGCGTTGAACTCACAAAGATCTGCCTGCTTCTGCCCTCCAATGCTAGGATTAAAGCGTGCACCACCACGCCCGGCTCTTACCCCTTTCATAGAACAAAGACAAAACATGATGAATGAAGTCATTCCTAATGTAAACTAGACCTGAGTGTTATAGAGTTAATCCTATAAAAGTGATATAATTGCCTCTTTAATTGACTGATAGTCATAGGAACTGTGAAAGGATAATTCTCTATTCAGAGTCAAATATAATACTAAAGTCTATATAAGCTGAGTAATTAAGCAAAATATATTAAACAGGAGAGCTCTGTTATGAGAAATCGATTATTCTGCCAAGGAGATGTTGGCTAGGGACCAAGCCCCAAAAAAGGTAAAGGCTTTTTGCTAGCAAAAGGATACCTGCAAGAAAGAGGCAGTAAAGCCCTGCTGTCGAAGACCTAGTGTAAGCATGGGAAAGATAATTGAGACCACACTTGCAAGTGTACTCTAAGAGACTCCGAAATTACATGGCTATTTCCACAGCCTTAATTGCCTCCCAGAAACTATTGCTGAAGACAGCGTACTCAGAAACTGGATCTTGAGTAGTGGAGCTGGATTAGGCCTGGCAGCCACCACCCCTGAAGGCTAGCTCTCAGTGGTGGAAAGTAATATGCAAGCCACAAAGGGAAAATATCAATCAATGGTCAGCAACAGTAGTTTATCATCCACTTTTGTGTGCACCCAAAGACATAGGCAAGATTCCCTCTGTTTTGGGGGCTTTTAGTGCCTCCCCAGCTAACAGCTCCCAGCAGGGCAGTTCATGCCTTGTACTGAAGCCTTTATTTACCAATATATTTTTTTAATGATAAAGCTTTCAAAGGTTCCATAATTATACCTGGTCCTGTTACCCCTCTTCACTCAATTTACTTTTTATCTTTGTTCCTTTAGGTGTGTGGAATATGTCTCCAATTGGTTTCACATTTGTAAAACACTCAGACATTAATTAGGATTAAATTAACATAGCATGGGAAGATTATTTTATTGATGCTTTGTGTATTTTCATACATCATTTTCCAATTCAGTTAGGCGTAATCCCCTTCCTTCCCCCCACCTCACCCCTACCCATCCCAGATCATGCATCTGCCATAACTTTTCTGCATCTTCTGTCTTTTTTTGTTTTGTTTTGTTTTCATTTTTTTAACAAAAGTGATAATTTTGAATACAAGCATCCTTCATGTAAAAACAATTTGCGAGCAGTTGTGCCCAAACCCACACAGCTCATGGGTCCCACCATCCAGCAGGGGGGGCTTGTATGTTCAATCAAGTTAATCAAATGAGTGCCCAGTCTAATTGTGTAGTTTCACCATTACCCCATGCAGCCCTTACATTCCTACTATTCTACCGCCCGCCCACCTCTTCTGCAGATTGTTCCCTAGGCTTAGAAAAGGGGCACAGGTGGATGAGAAGCAAAACAGTCTACTTTCTCTGGAGCTGTTGTCTTGGTCTGTAGTCAATTCTGGCTGTTTCTTTCATGGGCTGCCAGCTTGTCCAGGCATAACCTTTCAATCCTACTAGAAGCACATGCAATAGATATATAGGATTTAAACATTATAATATATAGCCTTTTGATCCTACTAATGAAGCCTACAACATTAGATATATAGGTATTTAAACATACTAATTGTTATAGGTAGGTTACTTTGGTATAGACACAGATGTTTGGATGGTATGTTAATCCATGAATTACATTTTCTTCTGTTAAGTATGACAGGGTCTTCGTGTGTTTATAACATCTCCTAACCATTAGAGGATGTAAGCTTGTGGCATCAGCCATGGGTTATTCCTCCAAGGAGAGAGCTAATAGCCAATTAAATTTGGGATATACAGACGCTGGCTGTGCTGCAAAGGTTTTAATACAAGAGACTTTCTTAACTCCCCCCCATAGAAAAAGAGAATATGATGATGATGAGGTCGTTCTCCAGCTTAGATTGGAGTCAGCTGTTTAAAGGTATTCTCTTGTAAAATCGGTAAAACTGCCTTCTTTAATTGACTAATGGACATAGAAACTGTGAAAAGGATTATTCGCTATTCAGAACCAAATATAATGCTAAAGTCTCCTTAAGCTACGCACTTAAGCAAAATATATTAATACAGGAGCTCTGACATAACAATGGATTATCTTACCAAGGAGGTGTTGGCACAGGATCAAGCCCCACAAAAAGGTAAAGGCTCCTTGCTTCCAAACCAGGATATCTGCAGGAAGAGAGGCGATAAGGCCCTGCTGTTGAAGACCTGATATAACATGGGAAAGATGTATGGAGACCGCACTTGCAAGCATACGGATGGTCTCTGGAATGCCAGAGAGTGTTACCAAAGGCCACTAAACCAAGAAAGCAAAATATTCTCCTTGAGTCAAGCAAGACTCCCCGTCGCACCAGCTACACCTCATCTGCCTGGAAATACTGTGCAGCAGTGCAGCCACATGTCTGTATATCCACAAATTTAATTGGCATGGGAAGATTTATCTATCATGTCAACATTGTCTCAAAAGATCCATGGTGGTACAACAGCATGAATGAGAGGCATTAATTTTAGTTAATTCTTCAGCACCTCTAGTCATTTTCTCAAACTCACTCAGTATCCAGAGGTTTTTACCCATGGCCTCCTGGACTGGGCCAAAGAGGGAGGTGTCCCCTTTTGCTCTCCTGTATTTGCTGATTAGCTAAGTCAGGCAGGTCCTGGGCCTGTCTTCTTGCTGTGGTCAGAACACCTGCTTTCTTTTTACTGACAACATCTGGCTGCGGGAGAGGCCCAGTAGGCAAACTGCTCCCATTTCCAGCAAGATTTTTCTCAGCAAAGAATGGCACACTGTTTAACTTAGGGGTTAACTTAACTGTTTAACTTAGGGGTTAAACCTGAGGTTAACTTCCTCAGGTTTTAAAGACTTCCAAAGGCTTTTCAGCACAGAATTGGATTTTTATCAATTTTTTTTTCTTTTGGAATTTTGGCTTGCACAGATCTGCCACATTTGACTCCTACTAACACAAGCAGACTTCCTTTTTTGGTTTTACTCTTCTACACACATATTTGCTGCTGGCCTAAGTTATCTAATCGGACAAAGCTTTCCTTACTTCATATAGGCTATCCTGTCAAGGGACTCAGCACAGCCATTAAAGTTTCACACCACTCTGAGGTCCTTGTTCAATCAGGCTTTTACTTAAATCACTGATAAACAGACCTCTATCTGGACCAGTACACTGGGCACCATATATTGCCTTCCTCATACCCAGCTCTCTTTACTAGTATTTGTCCATTTTTTTACTACTTCCCACCCCATGGTAATTAGGGGAATTTCTGTTGCAGATGACCAAGTGTCCCTAATGGCTGTTATCGTCCAATCCACTAGGGACTTACTTCCTTATGCTGTCTCAGGCTGATAGCTATGTCTCAAGGTAGGATAGTTGGTTATATTACCAGCCTTCCTGCTTCTGCAGCACTTAAATAATTTCATCACTCCTCCAGGTCCCATAGCCTTATAAGTCTTGTAGTGAGTGGCTCCCTCACTGCCTGCTTGAAAGTTTTTCCCAATTTCAGCAAATCTAGTGCTATTTCCTGACTGCCTTAGCTTCTCTCTCTGGGCCAATGCTTCAGCCAGTATTAGCATGCTGAGAGCTGAGGTTTCCTTTTCTTTCTATCATAGGTCAAATCCAAGGGGCATCTGGAGCTTCTATGTCATTCTCCTTTTCACCATTATCTGTCTTTTTTCCTGGGTCTCCTAGCTACAAAAAGCTGCAGGCTGACACTCTACTTTCTCTTCCCCTTTATGCAACTTCTGGTAGGTCAGAGGCCAGCCTCTTAATTTTCTCTTGTTTCACCTCTTCTCTTATATCTCTTGTTTCCCTCTGAGCTATTGCTTCTCTCAGAGAGAATCCTTATCACCCACAGCAGTGGCCAAGCTGCCTCTGCTGCTGCTCACTGATATCTTTGCTCCTATGCAACCCCCAGGGTTTGCAAAGTTTGTTCTAAACTTCTGGAGTTTCTAACATCTTCAAACTCACATGGTGGCCCCCACCAGTCAAGTAAATATGCAACTCCAACCATTTAGAATCTGGTACCAGTGAGAATCTGTCTCCTGACTCCACTGCCTGTTTGGCTTCACTCTAGTTCTTCATCTTAAAGTCCATTGTGCAATCCAAGCCAGCACTACACTCAAGAACCAAGAATGCTGAGGAAACAGCCCACCAGCCAGGATTCCCTCTGCATTTCTCTCCAGCTTTCCCCATAAAATGTACTCTGCCATTACATTTCCCTTAAGAGCTTGTCTTGACTTATTCTGTTGACTCTGCCAATTCTGTTGCTGAGGAATTTGCTCCTGGTGCAGGAATCACCCACAGCCTAGCAAACACCAGTGTGGGCCTGCAACCCCACCTGGCCTCTTCTGGTGTCTGGTTTCCCCTAAGACTTGGGGCAATGCAAGTGGAGAGCTCTGCAACCTTAGTTAAAACTAGAGACTTTTAATGGGCTTGGTTACAAAATAATGGCAAAAAAACATACGCTCACTTAAGCCAAGCGCATAGCCACAGCAGTTCCACTGTCCAACTCAGGGCCACCCAGAGTTCCCAAGCAAACCCTGTGCCCTCTCCTCCTCNGGTAGAATAATCCATTGCTGATGTGAGAGCCCCTGTATTAATATATTTTGCTTAAGTGCATAGCTTGAGGAGACTTTAGTATTATATGGATACATAATTTTTAAACGTTTCAAAAGAAATATGAATTATCATAAAACAAAATATGGGTTTCCATTTTACAGATAGAGATCCCATTCACGTTAATTTTTCAACAATTTATTAATTATTTTATAGATTTTTTTTTTTTTTTGAGGCAGAGTCTCCCTGTATCCCCAGCTGTCCTGGAACTCACTCTTTAGACCAGGCTGGCCCTTGAACTCATAGAGATCTTCCTGCGTCTGCCTCCTGAGTGCTGGGATTAAAGGTGTGCACCACCATGCCTGCCTTAAAGATGGTTCTTAGCTGCCATGTAGGTGCTGAGAATTGAACCCAGGTCCTCTGCAAGAGCAGTTGACGCTCTTAACCGTGGAACCATCTCTCCAGACCTATAGATTGTTTTTATAACAAAATATTTTTATTGATTTTTGTGTATTCCATACATAATTTCTCAGTCCAATTTAGAGACATTTCCTTTTCCATTGTCCCCCACCCCACCCCAGTTCACGCATTCTGCCATACATATCTTGCATCATTTTCTTAGTCCTTAAGGTTTTTCTCTGCAGAGGTTTATTGTTTGGGAAGAAGTTAACTGTTTCAGTCAGTTCTTTGAAGCAGTCCTTTTGTCACTGTTGTTCCCTCCTATTTGTATTGCTCCAAAATATGCCCATATATATGTCACATATATACCAAAATTATGACCTCTATAAATAAACTGTATGCTAATTCCAAAATATGTTTATGAGCTCACATTTTCTCTTTAATTTTATATTACTCTAAAATATGAATACATACCCTCCACCCATATACCACAATTACAAAGTCTGAAAATAAGCGGTAAGTTAATTCTGGAACCTGTTAAAGGATTCACATTATAACAACACAGTTGCTTTCAGATAAAAAGAAATATAACATTAACGAATTAGCATTGCTCAGCTTTCCTTTATTTTTTTGTCTTTTCGAGACAGAGACTCCCTGTAGCCCCAGCTGACCTGGAACTCACTCTGTAGACCAGGCTGGCGTTGAACTCACAAAGATCTGCCTGCTTCTGCCTCCCAAGTGCTAGGATTAAAGCTGTGCACCACCACGCCCGGCTCTTATCTCCTTTTCATAGAACAAAGACAAACATGATGGTAAGGAAGTCATTCCCTAACTGTAAACTAGACCTGAGTGTTATAGAGGTAATCTCTTATAAAAGTGATATAATTGCCTCTTTAATTGACTGATAGTCATAGGAACTGTGAAAGGATAATTCTCTATTCAGAGTCAAATATAATACTAAAGTCTATATAAGCTGAGTAATTAAGCAAAATATATTAATACAGGAGAGCTCTGTTATGAGAAATCGATTATTCTGCCAAGGAGATGTTGGCTAGGGGATCCAAGCCCCAAAAAAGGTAAAGGCTTTTTGCTAGCAAAAGGGATACCTGCAAGAATAGAGGCAGTAAGGCCCTGCTGTCGAAGACCTAGTGTAAGCATGGGAAAGATATATTGAGACCACACTTGCAAGTGTACTCTAAGAGACTCCGAAAATTACACTGGCTATTTCCACAGCCCTTAATTGCCTCCCAGAAACTATTGCTGAAGACAGGCGTACTTCAGAAACTGGATCTTGAGTAGTGGAGCTGGATTAGGCCTGGCAGCCACCACCCCTGAAGGCTAGCTCTCATAGTGGTGGAAAGTAATATGCAAGCCACAAAGGGAAAATATCAATCAATGGTCAGCAACAGAGTTTTATCATCCACTTTTGTGTGCACCCAAAGACATAGGCAAGATTCCCTCTGTTTTGGGGGCTTTTAGTGCCTCCCCAGCTAACAGCTCCCAGCAGGGCAGTTCATGCCTTGTACTGAAGCCTTTATTTACCAATATATTTTATTTAATGATAAAGCTTTCAAAGGTTCCATAATTATACCTGGTCCTGTTACCCCTCTTCACTCAATTTACTTTTTATCTTTGTTCCTTTAGGTGTGTGGAATATGTCTCCAATTGGTTTCACATCTGTAAAACACTCAGACATTGATATTAGGATTAAATTAACATAGCATGGGAAGATTATTTTATTGATGCTTTGTGTATTTCATACATCATTTTCCAATTCAGTTCAGGCGTATATCCCCTTCCCTTCCCCCCACCTCACCCCTACCCATCCCAGATCATGCATTCTGCCATAACTTTTCTGCATCTTTCTGTCTTTTTTGTTTTGTTTTGTTTTCATTTTTTTAACAATAAGTGATAATTTGTGAATACAAGCATCCTTCATGTAAAAACAATTTGCGAGCAGTTGTGCCCAAACCCACACAGCTCATGGGTCCCACCATCCAGCAGGGGGGGCTTGTATGTTCAATCAAGTTAATCAAATGAGTGCCCAGTCTATATTGTTGTAGTTTCACCATTCACCCCAATTGCAGCCCTTACATTCTACCGCGCCCCCTCTTCTGCAGATTGTTCCCTAGGCTTAGAAAAGGGGCACAGGTGGATGAGAAGCAAAACAGTCTACTTTCTCTGGAGCTGTTGTCTTGGTCTGTAGTCAATTCTGGCTGTTTTCTTTCATGGGCTGCCAGCTTGTCCAGGCATAACCTTTCAATCCTACTAATGAAGCATATGCAAATAGATATATAGGTATTTAAACATTATAATATATAGCCTTTTGATCCTACTAATGAAGCACTCACAATTAGATATATAGGTATTTAAACATTACTAATTGTTAAGGTAGGTTACTTTGGTATAGACACAGATGTTTGGATGGTATGTTAATCCATGAATTACATTTTCTTCTGTTAAGTATGACAGGGTCTTCGTGTGGTTTATAACATCTCCTAACCATTAGAGGATGTAAGCTTGTGGCATCAGCCATGAGTTATTCCTCCAAGGAGAGAGCTAATAGCCAATTAAATTTGGGATATACAGACGCTGGCTGTGCTGCAAAGGTTTTAATACAAGAGACTTTCTTAACTCCCCCCCATAGAATAAAGAGAAATATGATGATGATGAGGTCGTTCTCCAGCTGTAGATTGGAGTCAGCTGTTATAAAGGTATTCTCTTGTAAAATCGGTAAAACTGCCTTCTTTAATTGACTAATGGACATAGAAACTGTGAAAAGGATTATTCGCTATTCAGAACCAAATATAATGCTAAAGTCTCCTTAAGCTACGCACTTAAGCAAAATATATTAATACAGGAGCTCTGACATCAACAATGGATTATTCTACCAAGGAGGTGTTGGCCAGAGGATCCAAGCCCCCACAAAAGGTAAAGGCTCCTTGCTTCCAAACCAGGATATCTGCAGGAAGAGAGGCGATAAGGCCCTGCTGTTGAAGACCTGATATAAACATGGGAAAGATGTATGGAGACCGCACTTGCAAGCATACGGATGGTCTCTGGAATGCCAGAGAGTGTTACCAAAGGCCACTAAACCAAGAAAGCAAATATGGGTCTCCTTGAGTCAAGCAAGACTCCTCCGTCTGCACCAGCTACACCTCATCTGCCTGGAAATACTGTGCAGCAGTGGCAGCCACATGTCTTTATATCCCAAATTTAATTGGCATGGGAAGATTTTATCTATCCATGTCAACCATTTTCTCAAAAGATCCATGGTGGGTAGAACAGCATGAATGAGAGGCATTAATTTAGTTAATTCTTCAGCACCTCTAGTCATTTTCTCAAACTCACTCAGTATCCAGAGGTTTTTACCCATGGCCTCCTGGACTGGGCCAAAGAGGGAGGTGTCCCCTTTTGCCTCTCCTGTATTTGCTGATTAGCTAAGTCAGGCAGGTCCTGGGCCTGTCTTCTTGCTGTGGTCAGAACACCTGCTTTCTTTTTACTGACACCATCTGGCTGCTGGAGGAGGCCTCAGCTAGGCAAACTGCTCCCATTTCCAGCAAGATTTTTCTCAGCAAAGAATGGCACACTGTTTAACTTAGGGGTTAACTTAACTGTTTAACTTAGGGGTTAAACCTGAGGTTAACTTCCTCAGGTTTTAAAGACTTCCAAAGGCTTTTCAGCACAGAATTTGGATTTTTATCAATTTTTTTTTCTTTTGGAATTTTGGCTTTGCACAGATACTGCCACATTTGACTCCTACTAACACAAGCAGACTTCCTTTTTGGTTTTACTCTTCTACACACATATTTTGCTGCTGGCCTAAGTTATCTAAATCGGACAAAGCTTTCCTTACTTCATATAGGCTATCCTGTCAAGGGACTCAGCACAGCCATTAAAGTTTCACACCACTCTGCAGGTCCTTGTTCAATCAGGCTTTTACTTAAATCACTGATAAACAGACCTCTATCTGGACCAGTACACTGGGCACCATATATTGCCTTCCTCATACCCAGCTCTCTTTACTAGTATTTGTCCATTTTTTTACTACTTCCCACCCCATGGTAATTAGGGGAATTTCTGTTGCAGATGACCAAGTGTCCCTAATGGCTGTTATCTGTCAATCCACTAGGGACTTACTTCCTTTATGCTGTCTCAGGCTGTATAGCTTATGTCTCAAGGTAGGATAGTTGGTTATATTACTCAGCCTTCCTGCTTCTGCAGCACTTAAAATAATTTCACTCACTCCCAGGTCCCATAGCCTTATAAGTCTTGTAGTGAGTGGCTCCCTCACTGCCTGCTTGAAAGTTTTTCCCAATTTCAGCAAATCTAGTGCTATTTCCTGACTGCCTTAGCTTCTCTCTCTGGGCCAATGCTTCAGCCAGTATTAGCATGCTGAGAGCTGAGGTTTCCTTTTCTTTCTATCATAGGTCAAATCCAAGGGGCATCTGGAGCTTCTATGTCATTCTCCTTTTCACCATTATCTGTCTTTTCTCCTGGGTCTCCTAGCTACAAAAAGCTGCAGGCTGACACTTCTACTTTCTCTTCCCCTTTATGCAACTTACTGGCTAGGTCAGAGGCCAGCCTCTTAATTTTCTCTTGTTTCACCTCTTCTCTTATATCTCTTGTTTCCCTCTGAGCTATTGCTTCTCTCAGAGAGAATCCTTATCACCCACAGCAGTGGCCAAGCTGCCTCTGCTGCTGCTCACTGATATCTTTGCTCCTATGCAACCCCCAGGGTTTGCAAAGTTTGTTCTAAACCTTCTGGAGTTTTCTTAACATCTTCAAACTCACATGGTGGCCCCCACCAGTCAAGTAAATATGCAACTCCACACCATTTAGAATCTGGTACCCAGTGAGGAATCTGTCTCCCTGACTCCACTTGCCTGTTTGGCTTCACTCTAGTTCTTCATCTTAAAGTCCATTGTGCAATCCAAGCCAGCACTACACTCAAGAACCAAGAATGCTGAGGAAACAGCCCACCAGCCAGGATTCCCTCTGCATTTCTCTCCAGCTTTCCCCATAAAATGTACTCTGCCATTACATTTCCCTTAAGAGCTTGTCTTGACTTATTCTGTTGACTCTGCCAATTCTGTTGCTGAGGAATTTGCTCCTGGTGCAGGAATCACCCACAGCCTAGCAAACACCAGTGTGGGCCTGCAACCCCACCTGGCCTCTTCTGGTGTCTGGTTTCCCCTAAGACTTGGGGCAATGCAAGTGGAGAGCTCTGCAACCTTAGTTAAAACTAGAGACTTTTAATGGGCTTGGTTACAAAATAATGGCAAAAAAACATACGCTCACTTAAGCCAAGCGCATAGCCACAGCAGTTCCACTGTCCAACTCAGGGCCACCCAGAGTTCCCAAGCAAACCCTGTGCCCTCTGCTCCTCGAGGTGGTCCAAAAATGGTGAGAGAGCACACCTTCCTGCTTTATATGGCTCCACCTTTATATGGCTCCACCCCTTTCAAAGTCCCAGAATTCCATAGTTCCAGGCACTTTGCATGACAATTGTCATCACCAAAGGAATACTTACTCTTTGCCAGGAACTTAGCTCCTCCCACTCAGCTGATCAGGGTCCAGGGTTGGGAGCTCATTTCAAAGAAGAAATCCATCTTACAAGATATATAGATGATAGATGATAGATAGATAGATAGATAGATAGATAGATAGATAGATAGATGATAGATAGATAGATGATAGATAGATAGATAGATAGATTATAGAATAGATAGATGATATATACCTAGATCAAAAAGACAGAAGTCCATTCACTGTCAATCTTCTCAATCCTTAAATGATGGAACTAAATGCTATGATTTCTGCAATTTCCCTTCTTGTACTAACCATGTTTTAGTTATTATGCCCTTTAGGAGCTTTGTTAGTTTTCACTGTCAACTTGAAAGGGTCTGGAATGACTCTGGGGAAAACATTTCCATGAGAGACTGTCTAGCTCTGGTTTATCAGTGGGCATGTCTGTGGGGATTTTCTTGATCATGGTAATTGATGTGTGAAGACCTGGATCACTGAGTGTAATACAATTCCCTAGGCTTTCATTATAAGAGTGCAGACAATTGTTTCTCACAGTTTTCCAGACAGCTCAGAAGCTACTTTGGCCAATGCTGCCTCAAGCCACTGACATCAACCCAACAGAGAAGTGGAGAAGTGGGTAAGAAACCACAACTTTATCTGAATAACTATTAGCAACTCAAAACTACTGAGAGAGGAAGGGTTTATTTTCTTTAATGGTATGATGCAAGATAGGTTAACCAGTTTCCAGTGGATGAACTCATACCAGCATACATTTGGGGCAGGAACTTGGCTCCATATGCCTTAACATATATCTGCCTAGGATCGCCAGGTGTCTTTGGCAGACATTTTGGTACCACAAGCACTCAACTCCTCCCTCAGGTCCAGCAGGTTGGCAAGTGGCCAGAGGGACCTGAATGCTGCAGCAGCCCTTGCTGTACTACTCTTGCCACCTTCTTTAAATCCCAGATGACTCAATGAAGTGTCTAGGAAGAGAAAGATTTACCAAATGAATCTGTCTCTAGTCAACTGACCAAATGGCGGAAGTGGGATCCTCTCAAGGTTCTCTCCCCAGGTGGAATGGGGACCTGCCTGGGTGCTGACTGGCTTCAGGGAAGCACCCACCATTATGGCCAAGCCACAGTGTGGCCCCTGTTGCTTTAGGTCACCCTGCTGCTCAGAGAGAGGGTGGAGAATAAGGAGAGTTGGGGCCAGGGATACTTGGCTGAGTCTGGATTTGCAGGTGAACAGGAAGGAAGGGGTTGAGGAGGATTTGGTGCTATGGTCAGAATATTTGCAGATGGTAACCCATTCCTATGGGAAGCACATCATCATTTGTCAGTCATTGTGAATATGTCTATTTTAAGCAATAAGATTCAGCTGGTCAGACTTTTCTGGACAGCCTCGGTGATGTATTTCCTGTGCTGCGATTGTTCTGAAGACAGAGTGGCTCTAACCACTCTGGAAATTTTTGAAAAAATTTGAAAAGCTCAAATAAAAATCAGTTCCAAACGTAAAATAAAAAAAGTGAAAAATAAAGTGACTCAGCAGTGACTTCTGGTGTACGCATAGAAACAAACATTAAATTTTAGGTGAGTAGGTGGCCACCAATTTCATCTAAACCATTTTGGTCTCAAGATCTCCTAATGCCCGAAATTTGAACAATTTAATGCAGCCACTGGACACTATGATCTATACAATATAATATTTACCTGTGTTTACCTGTAATGGAAAAACAAATGACTGAATATGTGTCCAACCTATACACTACGCAGTCAAGGATAACACTGCATAATATGAAGTTATCTAAATATAACTAACACCCTAGGAAAAATTATTTCAATATATTTGCCTATTTTTATGACAGCATGGCTTTTTTGACATGGGAAAATAGATATTATATAATCTATATGTAATTGATAATAGAAAGTTAAGAGTTCTCAATGAAGTTTTGATTTTTGTCTTTATGATGAGGTTACTGTCCTCCTTCCCTGCATACAGTTACATGCCACATGACAATGGTTCAGTCAGCAGTGTTCTACATGTGAGCCAGCAGTCTCATATGATTCTATTCCCAGCACAGTCATCTTATGTTGTATAAAGACACTGTGAAAGTCAAGCTGAATAACATTATTGTTATATTTATTTTTATGGGAAAGCAAATATGTTGTTATAATGTAAATCTCTTAACAGGCTCTAGAATCACCTACCACTTATTTTCAGACTCTGTAATTACTGTATATGGGTGGATGGTATGCATTAATATTTTAGAATAATATAAAATCAAAGGGGGAACATGTGAATTCCTAAACATATTTTGGAATTAACATACAGTTCATTCCCAGAGGTCACAATTTTAATGCGTATGTGACAATTGCATAGGCATTTGTTGGAGCAATACAAAGAGGAGGGAAAAACAACATAAAGACTGGGATAAAGAACTGAATGATATGGATGAACTCTGCCCAAAACAAGAAGCCTCTGCAGAGAAACCTTTGGAAAGACTGAGATAAAGATGCAAGACATGTATGGCAGAAGTAATGAACAGGGGTGGGATGGGGGCAGGGAGAGGAAAATGTGTCTAAATTGGACTGAAAGATAATGAATGAAACACACAATTCATCAATAAAAGTATTAAAAATAAGTATTAAAGAATTTAAAAAAAAAAAAGACACTGTGCTGTTCATACAATGAAACTGCCTAACAGTGCATTTCTCAGAATATGTCACTGTTAAACAAAATATGACTATGTTTTCACTTTATCTAATGACAGGTATTTCTGGTTATTAAAAGTTTTTGAAGTGGCTGGGGAGATGGCTCAATTGGTAAAGTGCTTACAGTGCAAGCATGAGGTATTGCATTGCACATCTAAAATCCCAGCCCTGGGGAGGTTTTGGTGAGGAGACAGAAGGATCCCTGGAGCTCGCACTGGCCGGCCAGCCTATCGGACCAGTGAACTCCAAGTTAAATGACAGACCTTGTCTCAAAAACTAAGGTGGAAGGGCTGGAGAGATGGCCTAGCGGTTAAGAGCACCGACCGCTCTTACAGAGGACCCGGGTTCAATCCCCAGCACCCACATGGCGGCTGAGAACCATCTGAAACTCCAATTCCAGGAAAACTCCAGTTCCAGGGGAATCCGGTGCCCTCTTCTGACCTCCGCGGCATTGCACGACACGGGTGCACAGACCTACATGCAGACAGTACATTCACACACATACAGAAATAAAGAAATAAAGAAATAAAATAAAACTAAGGTGGACAGCAACAGAGGATGATATATGATGCCAACCCCTGGACCACACACACACACACACACACACACACACACACGCACACACACGCACACACAGGAAGTTTCTTAAAAGAAAACTTCATGATCAGTAACAGTTCTGGAATGTTTATGCATTATTTGCATTTCCTTTTTATTGAATTTTTATGTTTCATACACAATTTTTAATGAGTTTTAATCACCATTATACGTGCTTCTCCCTTACCCCAACTTGGAGTTCACACATAGTTTGTTTTATATCATACAGTACAGAAATTATCTTGAAAGGAATTAACAAAATATTTTATAGTTCAATCGATTTTAAAATCTATTACTTTAGGGGCTGGTGCGCCCACTGCTCTTGCAGAGGACCCGGGTTCGATCCCCAGCACCCACATGGCCACTGAGCACCGCCTGTAACTCCAATTCCAGGAGAAGTCCAGTTACAGGGGAATCCGACAACCCCTTCAGACCTCTGCGGCATTGCACAACACTGGTGCACAAACCTACATGCAGACAATACATTCATACACATAAATAAATAAAAAGTAAAACTAAAACTATCTATTATTTTATTAAAGAAGGAATGGTTAAGATTTGCTGTTCTTCCACATAACACCAATTATTAAGAAAAATAAATTAGCATATAATATAATAGAAATTGGAGGAAGATGAATGCAGATGTATATACATTCTTTCTGTCAAGAAAGACCAAAGGATAAAGAGACTGAATAATTGAGAAGTTAATTGCAAGCTTATTTTTGCTCAGTTGAATAATGAAGTCAGTGATTTCTTTGTATTCTCTGTGTATCAGGTTTAGCATGTGTTGACCTTCTCAACTTAATCCACAAGCAATTCTCAAAAAATCTTTTTCATGCCTCAAATATTAAAAAAGCTCATTTTCCCCCCCTTTCCTCTGTGATTTTGGGTATGTTTCTTGTACTGTCTCATTGTTTTAGACGTTTGCTTTATTTCTATCATTATCATTTTCTGTTCCAACTATTTGCATAAAACAGACTTTGGTTCTTTTGTTGGTTTAGTTTGACCCTTGACATATTTGTCACCCCTAAAAACTTCCTATGAAACGGATGAAAACATAACAACCTAGGTATTTGGGTGGTCCCGTGTATCATGACAAGCATTGCTCCCTTGTAGAAGATGGAAAGACAATAAGGAGAGGCGACTGCTGACACCCAGGTGTGTGCTCATTACCACCCATGAGGATTTGATGTCAGTCTCCAGAACTTCAGACCAACTCATTGAATTAACTTTTCTAGTGTGTTTATGCTAAGATATTTTCATCTTGACAATGGGCTCCCTAGTCTGCCTTTCATCTCCCCAAAAAGACTCACTTTGGGTTTCAAGAGAGTTTCATTATTGATGCAGTGCCATTCACCAACGCCTTCAGTTAAAAGGGACCTTTTATTTGCTGTATTTTTCTGTGTATCTTGGGGAACCTTTCTGGAGTATTTTGCACATTACAATCCAGACGATATCTTGTCAAAATGCCACAGACACCTTTCTGGTTAGTATGCTAAATCTATTACTTTCCACAGCATGTTCTATTTACAGAAAAACTTGCAAAACTCCCAGTAGGTATTTGTTTGAAACACATTTCTCTAACATAACATGTGTATATACTTCAGAATATTTTATGGGAAAATAAAACATCTGTAATGAAAGTGTACACATTTTAAGTGATGTTTCTGTCATATATTTTAAAACTATTCCAAAATTTCGAGAACAAAATACAAATTAAGTATAGTTATCTCTCGTCTGAATGTTTTCTAATAAATTCCAAGTACCAGTTATTAGATTTCAAAATATTTTGATGTTAATGGTTTTGAAATTTGAATGACATTTTATTTTTTTAGATAATTTTACATTTATTTACCGTTATGCATGGTGTGTGTGGTGGGGGGTAAGTGGATACCATCCCTGTGTGGAATTTAGCGACCATTTACTGGAGCTGGGTCTCACCTTTCCCATGTAGGTTCTAGGGATCCAACTCACAGCATCAGGCTTGGCAGCAAGTGTCTTTACCCACTCCATATTACCAGCCCTTGAGTAATATATGTAATGTGGATATTTTTTCATTTTTATTGAAGTTTTGTGTATTTCATACAACATTTCTTAATCAAATTTAGACCTAATCTCCTTCCTTGCTCCCTCCCTATCACAGTTCATGCATTCTGCTGTACATGTCTTTCTTTTTTTATTCATATTTTCCCCTTTAATTTTATATTAGTCTAAAGTATGCATACATACCCTCCCCTCATATACCACAATTACAGAGTCTGAAAATAAGTGTTAGGTTAAGGTATTCACATTATAATAGTACAGTTGCTTCCAGGTAAAAGAAAAAGAAATACGGGGCTGGAGAGATGGCCTAGCCGTTAACAACACCGACTGTTTTTGCAGAGGACCCAGGTTCGATCCCCAGCACCCACATGGTGGATGAAAACCATCTTTAACCCCAGTTCGAGGGGAATCCCACATCCACTTCTGACCTCCGCGGCATTGCATGACACAGGTGCACAAACCTGCATGCAGACAGTACATTCAAACACATCTTAAAAAAAAGAAAAAAGACACACACACACACACACACACACACACACACACACACACACGCATTGCTCAGTTTGCCTTATTACTAGGTATTTGTTGCTAGCATCCACAGATGAGGGATACCATTTGATTTGTTTTGAGATAGCATCTCTCTGTAACCCCTGCTGGCCTCAAACTCATTACATATACCAGGCTAGCATCAATTGTATAGAGATCTGTCTGCCTCTTTCTCCTAAGTGCTGGAGTTAAAGCTATTTGCCACCATGCCCAGATATCAATGTCCATATTTTAAAAGTTTACTCAAACAGATGATATCTATTTATATTGAGACTAGTATTTTCCTTTTTAAAAAGATGAGTTCTTTGGTACAATTCTGGTTTCTCTCCGCCCCTTCCTTAAATCCATCCTGGATAAACAGTAGCTTGTACCAGCAGATTTCTAAATATGGGGAAAGCAACAGCACAAACACAGGGTCAGGCTTTGTCCCTGTGTCTTAAATTCTGACTTGTCAACCAAAATGTGCATGTTGCCCACCTCTCCTGGACACTGGTCTGTCCTTTGACTGGCTCTGCTGTTCGGTGGAGATCTGCCAGTGAGCAAGGTTATGTTTTTCCTGCAGATCTGATCTCATCTCTGCCCTTGGTTCACTGGTTAGTGAGAAATATCATCTTCATATGCTTTGTTATTTCAGTCTCAACTGGACAAGCAAGAAGACCCTAATAACTAACAATGTCTTTGATGGAAGTTGCTGAAAGTTTGTTAGATTTATGTATCTGTATTTAAATATACTGTCTAAATGAACAAAAATGCAAAAAAATTTAGGTGAGTTATACATTACCATGATCAAATATTATAAATACAATGTAGACGTGTACTTTCCTAAAGATATTTGTTTGTCCTTTGTCCCTGGCTGGCTATAAAAAATGAATGACAATTGTACTTGATAAAATACTCCTGCCTAAAATTGGGTGATCTTATTTTTTCTTGCAGTTTTTGAAATGCATCTCTTTAGTCTGTTGTTCATCATTGATGATTTATATTATCACAAACAATTGACTTTTGCCAATAAGTGTCCATTTCTACCATAGATGTTACAATATTTCTGACATGTAATATATAATTGCCAATTTCCTTTTGTTTAGGATCAGATTTGCTCTCCCAGATAGAAATAATTATATTTGTACACTCAGTATTTATGTTTAAAGTGGATGTTGTTTGAGGATTCTTAAGACTATTTTTACATAGTTTAATTTTAATAGAGTATTTAAACCCTTTTATTCTTTGTTTCTATTAATTTCAGCTATTGGTTTCCTTTATCCATATGACTTTCTGTTTCTTAGTCTGATTTAGTTATAGCTAGTAATGGTGGATGCAGAGTTTACATTTAAATGAATTTAACTTATTATATTCTATTTTTGACTAATAGCAAACATGATGTATGGGCTCCAAGTCTGACATAATATTTTCATTTCCTCCCAATGATTTTTGAATTATTTGTTTTCCATACTTTTTAAGTTTATTACTGTTATTAAACTATTTCCATACATCATACATCATTTCTCAATTGAATTTAGATTCATTTCCCTTTCCATGTCCCCACCCCACGTGAGTTCCTGCACTCTGCCATACATGTCTTGCATCTTTTTCAGTTTTGCATATGTTTTAAACTTCATAAGAGGGTATATTTTAGTATGTTTTAAATTTTTAATTACTTTTAGAAGATTATTTTAAATTAAAAAACAAAATGAATTTGCATGCTCTTAAGGCTGTTATGAATTGGAAACTGTTCCTGATCTCTTCCTCAGCAAGCTCATTATTGCTACATATAAAAGCCACTTAATTTGCATGCTGATTATATATCTTGTAACATTACTGAAAATGTTCATCAAATCCAAAAGTTTTCTAGTGCAGTCCATAGAATATTTAGAAATAGAAACGTGTTGTCAACTAATAGGGATAATTGAACTTCTTTATTTCCAATTTTTATCATTTAAATGTTTTATCTTCTCTTGTTGCTCTAGATAAGATGATTTATATTTAGCATTGTATTGACTCAGTCATTAAATAACACTATGATGAAAAGCTAAATAATAGTTAATTATTAGTGGAAGTTTTGAAAGTTTCCCAAGACCAAATAAATAATGCACAACTTACTTTACTCCTTAATCCCCAAGAATTCAGTATTTTAAATATTCTTTTTTTAATCTCTCTGTTACATTTATTTTTTTCAAAGCCAATTTTTTATTGAAGCTTTGTGCATTTCATACAGAATTTCCAATCAAGTCCAGGCCCATTCCCCTTCCTTGCCCCCACCTCCACCCCACCAGAGCTCATGCATTCTGCCAAACATATTTTTCATCTTTTTCTCAGTCTCTTTTAAAATTTTTGATACAGAAGTTCACGGTCTCATCAGTTCTTTGACCCAGTCTTTTGTTGTTGTTATTGTTTATTTCTTCCAATTTGCATCACTACAAAATATGCATATATGCATGCTACATATATCTTTTAGCATCTTCAGCTTATGATTTTTTTTAATTAGGCTGAAAGATGTCATGTTTGAAGGCTCCTCCTTGGCAAGCCCAAACAGCCATCAGTCCTGCCCTTATGCTCCACACTGGAGATTTCCCTTACCATGGTCATCAAATGAGGTCCAGTAAGCACCACGTCCTGTCTTGATCCTCCTGCACTGGTCTCCATGATACAGCCTGGGTAGTCCAACAATGGCAATCAATACTCTGAAGAGGCTGAAACCCCAGTAGTAGCTCAGTCCACAGACTGGATGTCGCAGCAGCCCCCATCTGTCATTGGAGGTTTGGAGGATCCTTGGAGAGACATGAGTCTTCAGTCCATATTGGAAGGTTGAAAAGCTGTGTCTCCTGTCTTTGAAGGATGGCAAAATTAGTGGCAGCCATCGGGTAGCTGCACTTGCAGGTAAGATAGGCAAAACAACTGTGCTCTTTTTTTTCTTTTATTTTTTGTCTTTTTTACTAAGATCTCAGGTTTTATACCTGAAGTACAATTTCTCAGGTCTTACATAAGAAAAAATGGTATTCATTGTCACATTTTCATACTCTCTCTCTCTCTCTCTCTCTCTCTCTCTCTCTCTATATATATATATATATATATATATATGACACATATTTGATCATAGTTATACTCCTTACCCTTTTTCATCCTTTGGTGAGTGAACTTAATGATTTCTGTAGATTCACAATTCCATATAATTGTACAATTTTACTTTTGTTGATAAATTCTTTGTTTTTTTCTTAAATTTTTTATTGAATTTTTGTGAATTTCATACAGTAAATGTTGATAATATAAAGACTTTCTCCCCTATCTGCAACACTCTGACAGGACCTCCAATGGATTTCACATATTCTATCATATATGTTAATGCTTATAGAGCACATTTGTGTTCCCAAATGTCCTTAGGTACAAATTCAACCTCTGAATTCAAGTCTATCTATTTATAGTCACTCCCTTAAAGAAAACCAACCTACTCTCTACCATTTTTCATTGTTTGCCACTAGTTCTTCAGCTACGGTTGGGTATTCTTACCCATTTCCCTATGTCTATGTTTGTTTGTTTATTTTTCCCATTGCATGAGCCTTGTGCATGCTTTCACCATTGCTATAAGTTCACTTGAGCAATTTCCCAGGCACCTGGGAAACTGTTTTCTGATGGTGATCTACCACTCTTGGCTCTTAAAGTCTTTCCACCACCTCTTCCACAATGGTCCTTGAGTGTTGGGTGGCAGAAGTTTGATACAGGAGTTGTAACCAGGGACAAGCACTCAGTGGTCTCTTTTTCTCTGCACTTTGGCCAGTTGTAGCTTTCTGTGTTAGTCACCATCAGTTGCACAAGAAAGTTTCACAGTGAGGATTAAGAAATGCATGAATTTTCTTTAGGCCCCCTGTTCTGCTATGTTCCAATAAAAGTTGCAATGCAAACATGTCTCTAGGATGAGAATCTCAAAAACACTTATTCTCTGAGTTTTATCCATTGTGGAAATTTTTAGTAATCTCAATCTCTTGTTTAAAAAAGTTTTTTTTTTTTATTAGTGGTGAGAAGCACACTTTTCTATAAGGATATATAATTAGATTACATCAAGAAATTATATTGGTCTAGAGATGTAAAAAAATAGTAATATTTTCTGCAGGATCTATGAATTCTGCAGCCATGTGGATTTAACTATGTTTACAGTAACACATATAAGTTCCCTCATATTTAATGGCCCTTAGATCATTAGACAGCTGTTGATTATGCCAAAGATAAGACTGTCAATATGGCACCAATAAAGATGGTTTGCTGGTTCAGTCACTATTGTGTTTATTAGTCTTTACAGTTGGCTAGGTCCATTTTTTTTCTCACTTAGCATATTGCACAGTACCCTCTGATATCATGAGAGCTATTCTTCAGGGAGGAGGGTCCCAGTTAATTCCAGTTCAATTGCATAAGTCCTGTGTCTGAACTATGTCTTGTCTTCAGCAGTATGATCATAAATTCAAGTTCCCAGAGGCAATCAAGGTCTGTGCCTATAGCATGTGTTATTTTTGACAGTCTTTTGGACTACCCTATCCAACAACTGTCTGATCAGTGTTTCTTGTTATATAGCCTTGAGCTACATACATGCACTTAGTTACAGATTTTGTACATGTGCCCACTCAGATTGATGTTTTGTTTTTTATTTAGTTTCTTAGTTCCTAAAATATTTTGTTTATTTTTATTTTTTCTGTATGAGTATAGTGGATACATGTAAGTAACTCTGTAATGAAATGCCCAATTTTATTCAATATCAGAGAGTTTGAGATTCTCTTTGTTTATTCCTAAAGATTGGTATGGTCCTATAAATATTATTGAACTTTGTATCTAAATGTAGGTAAATTACTGGAAGTAGATTAATCTTTTCAAGGTTTTTTAGTTGGGGGGATTCTTTGAGATAAGGTCTGCTTGTAGCTCTAGCTGTCTTGGAACTGGCTACGTAGACCAGGCTCGCCTCACTCTTACGGGGATCCAGAAGCTCCTGCTTCCTGAGTGCTGGGTTTAAGCGCATGTGCTGCCATGCCCAGCTTGCAAGGTTTTAGTTAAGGCGTTACTAAGCAGAATCACAACATATTTCAATAAGAAATGTTTTTCCACTTCTGAGACAATGACTTGATTATTACTCTATGTCCTTTAAGTTTCACCTAATATGCTACTTTGTAGGATCATGATTTATTACCAGCTATGCTTAAGCTCTGAAGTTTGTTATCTCTGCTCTTTAGGATTATTTTGTTTGTTTTGGGATTCCAGTAGTCTCTTTGTATATCTGTGTTGACAATATTTCCAAGAGAGACTCAAGGGAAAGTACTTAGATTTTTGGGGACTGTCTTCTCTGAGGATCTCTGTTCTTCTGTTCACTGTGATCTCTTATACTATTCCAGCTTGTAGATTTTTATATCTACCTCATCGGCTGATAGAAGCTGGGAGAGGGAGAGTCTGTTTCCTTTTAGAGTGTGGCTCCTGATAGGTCTACAAGGCTCCAGTGGATGGCCACACAACCAAGCATATGTGGACAGCACAAGTTCAACTGGATGGATTTTAAAAGGGGGGAATGGTGACACAAAGCTGGGTTTACTTGACAGGAGATGGTTGATGAATATGATCAAAATACCTTGAATGAAATTCTAATAAAAAACAAGGTAAAAACTGTCCAAAAACATATGTTTGCTTTGATTATGAAATTAACTTATTAATGAAGGATCCTATTATTATAGAGGACTTTGGTTTTCCTCGAAATGTGATGCTAGAATCATTAAAATTACTTGTATAAAATATTGTATTTATGATCCTATTGCTCAAGACTTCAATTATTCTCTATGTCTATGTCTTCTTTCTACATTACTTTTAAATCTTATACATCATGGGCACTTTGGATAAAAACTGAAGCAATAGACAAATAAGTCCTCCATAATCTACTATTAGTTAAGCAAAGTAAATTTTGCTTAAGACTTTATTCCATTGTTTTTCCTTATACTATGAAAGTAACTACAGTTTTATTAAAGGAGAGTGTATATTATCATTACTTCTTGATTACCGAATATATGTGAGTTAGAGATAAAACTCATTGTTTTAGTTTCTAAAGCCTGATTTTTTTTGTAATAGTTATTCTTGCTTGTTTGTTTCGAATCGTTTCTGCCACTGAATCTGATCACTTTATCACAGTAGTACAAATGCATGTACATTCATGCTCAGATTTTAGAGACTTTATTGATAAGCCATCAGCTTTTCATTTTGCAGAATTTCTGAGTGATTAGAAGTTACTGGAAACCATTTAAAGGCAGCTTGTGAAGAGTCCTTCATACCTCCATTCTAATGATCTATTCTGAAAACCAGTGCTGACTGAGCCTTATCTCTAACTTACATTAGGAAGACATCCATGTATGCTAAGGTCTCTAGGTTTGAGTCATGCTATGTAAAGAAGCAGAGATAAAGTTAGACTGTCTCTTTATTTTGTGGTCTATTGCTTCCTTTTAACCAATGCATAAAAATAACCTTTCTTCAAATAATTTATACTAGTTTTTTTTACTATATGAGTAAACAAAAAGAAATTTATCTAACAGGATAAAAACAAAAATTTCTATACTTTTATCAAAATCGAATACTTAAAATTAGAATGATTACTTAATAATTAACTAGAAAGGAAAGCAAAGGATGTGAAATGGTTCCAAAGTAAAATTTAACCAGTTATTTTTAAAGTAATACTAATATGATTGGAAACCAATCGCCTATTCTAAAACTTCATGCTCAGTAAATCAAAATGTATTGGTTATTAAATTTTAACAGTAAGATTTTCTAGCATTTCCTATATTTATTAACTAAATTGTTTCTTTACACTTTTGGAAAGTATTTACATCACATGTTTTTATTGCAGATCTGTTTATATTTCTAAACAACTTAATTAGCATTGTCATTACAAAGTTTACATCAGAAGCTCAAAGCTGTACAGTTATGAAGAAGATAAAAAAGGAATGCATAAGAAAAGAGTACACAACTGATTTGATAAAACACAGACACCAGCAATGTACATTTTAAAATCAGAAAAAAATATCCCAGGAAATGGTGATAAATAAATAAAGATATATATAGAATAGTTAATATATATATATATATGGTTTTTTTTTTTTTTTTTTTTTTTTTTTTTTTTTTTTTTTATATTTTAATTTTTAATTTTTCTTTTACATGCTTTTACTGACCTGCCCATTCTTGATATAATAACCATAATATAGTATATATTATCTGTTTCTTAAAAGCAGGTACACAGGGTTACTCACTCATAAATGAATGCACGCTGTAAGAAAAAATCCATTAAAGAAATTTTGAACTGGTATTTTATTGAATTCTTGGTATGTTACAAAACAGAGATGTATAAAAAATTTTTTTAATGAAAAAAAAACTGTTACCATCCTTATAGGATTGAATTTAATGTGAATTTTTGGTATTATCCTGCCACAAGTAACCACTGAAATTTATTTATTTTTATTTTTATTTTTTTTTGGTCTTTTTGAGACAGGGTCTCCCTGTAGCCCCAGATGTCCTGGAACTCACTCTGTAGAGCAGGCTGATCTTGAACTCACAAAGATCCACCTGCCTCTGCCTCCCAAGTGCTAGGATTAAAGGCATGCACCCCCACGCCCAGCATGAAATTTATTAATTTTAAGGTTTTACCCAGAAAAAATCACTACAAAGTACCTTTACTATTTTAAATTTTTGAGGAATTTACACCATTTTATTTTCAGAGCAACACAAAGTCACAGACCCTGAAGGAATACACATACTCCTGACAAGTTTATGTGACAAAATAAAATCACCACATAAGCCTTCTGAACTCCACAAACAGATAACATGAATACCTGCAGTGCTAGCTGCAGTGAAATATATTTTTCTTACCTCAAAGTTCTATCAAAGTTGTCCAATTCTAAACAAATGCCTCCATATGTAAAGAAAGACAGAGATTGACCAGGTGTGGTAGCATAAGCCTTTAATCCAAGCATTTGGAAGGCAGAGATAAATGGATCTCTGAGTTCCAACCACACTTCTACACAGCCAGTTCCAGGCCAGCTAGGGATACAAGGAAACCCTGACTCAGGTTGTTTACAGCATGGGTTTGAACTCTTAGAAACAGTAAAAATAAAACCAAGAAAGAGATAGATCAGTTTATACATTGAAGATATCTAAAAATGATTTATTACTTTTTATCTATGTAGAGTAATAGAGCATCTATTCATATATAGATCTGTATAAGTTACCATCATCATCATTATCATCACCATCATCATCACCATCAACATCATCATCATCACCATCATCATCATCACCATCATCATCACCATCATCATCATCACTATCATCATCATCACCATCATCATCATCACTACCATCATCATAATCACCATCATCATCATCACCATCATCATCATCACCATCAACATCATCATCATCAACATCATCATCATCATCATCATCATCATCATCATCATCATCTTGAGATATGGTCTCACTATGTAGCCCTGGCATGTCTGAAACTTGCTATGTACACCAGGTTCTCCTGGAATTCATGGAGATCCACATGTCTCTGCTTCCTGAGAGTCAGGAATAAAGGTATGTCCTTCCATGCCTGGCTATAAATTACGAATAATGTTGGAACTTCTATAAATTGTGTACATATAACAAGCCTCGATTTCACAGAGATGTGCCAAATTCTGCCTCTCGAGTTTTGGGAATAAAGACATGAACTGCTACACCACTCCCCTTCGTTAATTTTAATTAATTAATTAATATTTTATGTGTATGAGTGCTTTCTCCACATGTATACAAGTGCACCTAAATATGCAGTGCTTACAGAGGCCAAAAGAGGGCATTAGATTTCCTGGAACTGACTTTACAGATAATTTTCTACAACCTGGATTCTGGGAACTGAACTCCTGTCCTCTGTAAGAGCAGCCAGTGCTGCCATCTCTCCAACCCCTACCAATACACCTACATTTGTATATAGGGACACAGTTAACCACCACCCTTTTGGTAGACTAAGTCATAGAATCTTATTTATAAGTTCATGCAATATTGGGCAATTTTGAAGAATGCTGAATATTATTAATAAATTGCATAATACATCGTATTTTAAATTAAGGCTTGCTAATGTATTTTGGAATAAAAATCAAAATGTGTGAAATAAAACTGAACTATGTGATGCAATGGGGAAGGGGAGGAAATTGACATATCTTCACACCCCCTTTCTTCTAATAATCCGTTTCATATTCCTTTCAAAATTACACCTTGCTTTATCTCAAAGAAAAATTGTTAGATTTCATAATATTAACTGTTGTTTTGGATTTAAAATTCTGGTAGAAGTACAATAGGCAAATAATACATTTCTATCTCCTCTGTTCTCTGGAATCAAGTTTTTTAATTCTGTTGCTGTGGTATCTGGAGAGATTATGTACCTACAATATTCTGGATAAATTCAATCTTTGTAAATATTTCCTAATATATATATATATAAAGAAATATTTAATATATATTAAAATTGGTTAAAAGATGAGTGAGGTTAATTTATCAGGTATCTGTGTCTGTAGTTTTGTTACTGACAAATGCTTATCCTATGCATGCTAAGCCCTCTTAAAATGATCTTTTTCTAATCAAATGTGGTGTTAATAACATTGTCTATCTCAACAATCGCTTCTTCATTTCTTATCCCATGAAAATGGAATTCAATATGTCACCAGCTTCTTATGTTTCCACGTGTGCTCTCTGGAAATGACATGAAATACTGCATAATTGCATAAGGCAGGATTATAGCCAGGTAATTCTTCTAAATACAATTGAATAGAACTTTTTTAAACCATGCAGTTTTTCAGTACAAAAATAAAAACCTGCATAATTTTTTAAAATTTTATTTAGAAAGTATATTTGTATTCTCTCTCTCTCTCTCTCTCTCTCTCTCTCTCTCTCTCTCTCTCTCTCTCTCTGTCTCTTCCTAACTATAGATCTCTATGATTCAGTATCTGTACTTATCTATAAATATGCAAGCATACACACATATAAAATACACAAAGATAGAAACACATTCACTTACATTTAGGAATATCTTTGGAATTAAAAAATAAAACAATGGAACAGAATAGTATAACAATAGTATCCCGATGTTAATCCAAGCACATGTACTATAAATTACATTGCATCTGAATCTGTATACTTCAGAGGTTTTTGTTTTTGTAAGTATAGATCTAGAAACAACAACCATACCATATGTTCTTAAATTTTTTAGACAATAAAGATAAAAGAAATAAGCCCCAAGACAGACAACTAGATCAGACTGTTGTCAGGATTCTTATTTTTTTGGGGGGGGGTCGTTTGTGAGACAGAGTCTTCTTGGAGCTCCAGGTGTCCTGGAACACTCTATGTAGACCAGGCTGCCATTGAACTCACAGAGATGCTCCTGCCTCTGCCTCCTGAGTGCTGGGATTAAAGGTGTGTGCCACCATGCCCGGCTAAGATTCTTTTTTTTTTTCTTTTTTTTTTTCTTTTTTATTAAGAAAGAAGAAAGAAAAGAAAAAGAAAGAAAGAAAGAAAGAAAGAAAGAAAGAAAGAAAGAAAGAAAAGAAAGAGGGAAAGAAAGAAAGAAAGAAAGAAAGAAAGAAAGAAAGAAAGAAAGAAAGAAAGAAAGAAGGAAGGAAGGAAGGAAGGAAGGAAGGAAGGAAAGAAAGAAAGAGAAAGAAAGAAAGAAAGAAAGAAAGAAAGAAAGAAAGAAAGAAAGAAAGAAAGAAAGAAAGAAAGAAAGAAAGAAAGAAAAAGAAAAAGCTGGGAGTCGTGGAGCAAGCCTTTGACCCTAGCACTTAGGAGGCAAAGGCAGGCGGATCTTTGTGAGTTCAAAGCCAGCCTGGTCTAAAGAGTGAGTTCCAGGACAGCTGAGGACCCTGTCTTGAAAAGACCAAAAATAAATAAATAAATAAATAAATAAATAAATAAATAAATAAAT